>JAHZNE010001193.1:0-54417 GCA_027744055.1 Callyntrura sp. NNG-2020 | reverse complement strand
GAAAAAAGATGAAACGCTATTATTATTGTAGCCCAGCTCAAATTAGTCCGGGACACAAAAATTCAGACAAGTTTATCGAGTACGTAGTAAATTGCACGGTTTTCAAAATGCGCAGTTAACATGGGCCGTATATCACTGTTCACAAAGATATGCAACGGAGTTTATATAAATAAATGCTTCCTATAAATGATGTTATTTATATCCACTAATGCACAAAACATATCTTCATTTCTCCGCCTGCATTTTATCGTTTTCGCTTTCGCTGCACTCTGTTATCAACTCTACGCAAACAACCTGCTGAGAAACGTGAGATTTTTCATTCTGTTATATCAATATTTGGTCTTTGAGAGAGATAAATATGCATAATCGGATTGGATACGTTCCGAAACCTGTTCCGCTTGAAATAGCATTGTGTATTATGTAGTTGCTGAAATTAGCACTACTTGCATTGATTATAAGTATAATTTTACCTATCCACTAGATTATTTATCTTCTTGAATTAGCAGCACTCGTTCTCGTTCATAAACAACGTTGTTTTTAATGTCAAAGAATGTTGTCATTGACCAGTTGCCTTAATACTAGAATTGTCATTAGTCATTACTCATTACATTTCATGAAGGACACTACTTTGACTTTTACCATTTATACAAGAGACCTATTATTCTTGTATCGAGAGAGAAAATACAACGTTGGAGGTTGGTCCCACATATATTTCTCATTTACATTCATCTTATGATTTATACACACAACAATACGATGTTTATAAATGCACATGAAGTCATTAGTTTACTGTGCTGAAAACAATATATTCCATGATCCACCAACTTATTAGTTATTATATAGCTCTGCCTTGTGGTAAAAACGAGCAAACATAACGCAAATGACTTTTCTTATGAGCGAGATTTTTGTTCGATAAACAAATGGTAAAGAAAACGTCATCCTTCCATACGACACCACGAATACATTTCTGCCTTTTCTGCGATTTTTGTGTTTTCACTGCTTTCTTTTCTTTTTTTAAGCCTTCTCAGACCCATAATGCGACGTGATATGCCTAGCAACTAATGATCATGCGCCTGAAGGTCGAATATTATCAAAGGGCTTAAACGGTTAACTCCCTGTCATATGCTTAACGAAATCGGTTCCTTAGGAAAGGTGACTCCTTTCCTAAGCTCTCATTAAAAATGTATGGGGAACTTTCGTCACCATAGGGGTTTAACCAACCTGACGTTAGAAACTAGCTAGACTCTAAGATGGAGGAATCATTAAGCATATGGCAGTCCGTGTCAATAGATACCTTAATTAAGGAAAAGTTTATTTTGAATCACTTTCAACTTGGCGCAAAAACTTTTTAAATGAAGGAGAAATACTGCTTTTCGTGGTACTGTGTTGTGTTGCTGCGCTAAGGCGACAAATACTGGCATAGAGAATATTATATTTTCCGACTGTTTCAAGTCAAGTGGTTCGTATGTCAATTATTCAACAAAACAAATGGCACAATTCGTCATATATAGCAGCAAAAAGTGTGCAGATCATAATCGCACATCACACCTAGTTTAATTTCGGTAATGCAACGCCCGCGCTTACAGATGTGAATACCGTTCTCTTGAATTGGCCGTAAGTAAGGTAACCCACCCGTTTGTCCTTGCTTTCTTTCAACTGTACTAGTTTAGTGATAGATTGTGTTCCCAAGCACAATTGTTTTTAGAATCCAATCAGAGTGGAAAATTGCCACAGGTGTCCGTTAAAAGCATAATGGCACACACAAAAGATTAATTTGGCTGACGTAAGAGAGGTTTGTCATCTGCATCTGCTGAAACCACATTAGGGCAATTAGCCCATCATGATAAGCTATCCCACAAGCATGGTGTAGTACGGCAGCTTTAAAATTTGACTTTGAAATACTCTTTATAACTTTTCATGAGGTAAATGGGGTTATGGTAAACCGGTAAACGTAGAGTAGCTAGATTATCTATAAAAAATCAAACACTGTTGAAGCATATAGTATTTGAACACAAATGAATTGCAGGTCCAACAGGAAGTGTGGCCACGGTACCCACAGAGCTTGTCAGAAGCAGAGAAAGTCATTGGTATTAGAAACGAACAGTTCACCAGGACAGGTATAGCTACTACCACCGCTTTACACGAAAAAACAACATAAACATCCGTGTAAATCGTTAGATGGAACGTTTTTGTTGCAATTTGTTATTATTGTTAATATTAACCCATGAATGTTATAAAGTACTGCATATTTTTAAACCCATGAAACCTGCTCGGAACAAAATTATTATTAAAAGATTTTGAGAGCATTGTATAGCGTGATTTCACTTTCATATTTTTAACATACTAAACTTGGCTCTCTAAACCAATCGCTTTTTATATATTTTCCTACTTCCCCACTAACCCCACACAACGAAGGTGGGACGAAGGTTCGTAGCAATAGCATTTTGCAAACATTCATCTTGTATATATTAAATCACTGGAAAAAAGTTGCTATTAAGCACGTCGCTCAATGAACGAAAAACGTGTAGCGTAAACATTCCCTGCTACTGATTTCCTTCTCTTTAGTTTGGTTAGCGCTTGCCCTACTTTTCGTTTCACTTTCCTTGTATACATGCCATGCTGAATTTGTAAATAGGCTTGCTTTGCATTTCCTACGTAATTTTGTAGATCTGTAACATTGCAATCGCGAAAAACTCATATTGTCATTACCAGTTTCCCTCTCTATCTACTCTGAACATGTTATAAATCAAGGTAAGAAGGTAAGAAAAATTCTATCGCCATCTACAACCATTTACAGCATGTGCACTACACAATGCGACTTGTAACACTTTTCCAGCTTGAAGTTTTATCATTATTATTCAGCAAGCCAAAATGTATATACTATAAACGTATAATAATACTAGTAATACCGTATATTATTATTCACTTCATATTATTGTAGTTTTATAGCCATGTTCAGGTTTAAATTAACTTAAGGGTAATCAGTTGATCTATAATAACAGATTGTTCAATAGAGGGAAAGTAAGCATAAGCATGCATATGCATACAGTGCACTTGTAATAGAAATAGCAAGCGATAGAAATATATATATATATATCACGCAAAACATTTTTAACTTATATAACCTCTGTCTGTATTACCAATGGCCATAGCCGATCTATTACTGCTCTACAAAAGAAATCCACTTTTTCTGTTCTTCTTTGTAGACACAATGGAAAGTTTTCCTGTCATGCCGTGCCGACCATGTTTTGGTCGTCCATCATTTTATTCCAGGTCATTTTTTATGGTCTCCAAATACGTTTCCATACATTTCAGTTTGGAGGTGTCAAGCTGGGACATTTTAAGGTTTCCAAGTTCTCATTCCCATTTGTACGACACCTTACCTCATGATGGCATGCATTTATAGTAAAATTAGCAAGAAGCAAAAATGCATGCATAACTACACAATGAAATCTAGGTCAGCAGGTTATGATCGTAAGATAACACTCATTTACACAAATTAAGAACTTTTAAGTTAACACAAGGTCGTACATAATATTTGAAACTGGCTTTGAAACTTCCCTTTGAAATTAAGGTTACACGGTATATACCTACGCCGGATATAGCTTTCACTTTTAGAACAGTAAAATTAGTATGTAAACCGCTTTAATGTTCCACAGGTTTCATAGTTTGACCTTTAAAACTCTTCGCTATATATTAATTTATGTTTACGTTTAAATGTTTTACATGTACGTTACCCTAATTTTTATAGTCAATTTGCAATGCAATTGGCAGAGTTTCCTTCCTGTCAAACATGCTATTATTTCGGGCAGTATTTTTCTTGTAAATGGTTTTGTCCTTTCCCTTTTGTGGTGATATGTCCAAGTCGAGCTCATAAGAAGAGTGCAACATGTATTAACAAACTTCAAATACCCTAGATTGGATATTGGATGAGCCGTTTTTACTTGACAATTTCTTGTAAAAATCCAATATTGTTATATAAATGTCCACTACTGACTATGTGTAAGTATGTACTATGTACAATATAAATATAACGGCTTATTCCTACGTTTTGTATTTAGAAGTGATATTTTTATACACATATCATACATATATGTATATCTGCTTGCTTTAGTTAGATTTTCAAAACTTTATTTGGAATATTGATACACAATTTTCTACCTTGAATTTCATGGCCTATTTTGTAAAAAAAATATCGACAAAAACATGAATTTTTATTACTGCCTGACCCATATGAAAGTAAAAACCCATTATTCAACTCATAACTCACTACATCCATTTGTTTTTACTATTGAAAGTGTTTTTGTTCCCATTTTGTGCACAAAACTAATTTTGTAGTCGTTTTAGAACACGACTAATGTCAGTTGAAAAACCATGCGATTTTATACCGCTTTTTGACATTTTATTGCTTTGGGAGTTGAATATGTCAATAATATGTGGAACAACAAACATGCAGCTAAAATTATATACTATCGTACAGTATTCCGAAAAGACGTAACACATTAAAGGAAAGTAGGAAACGCTATGTTTATATACTAGTAGGGTACACTTGCAGTGGTGGCAGACCGGAAAAAATGCAGCTTGATAAAATCAAGGGATACCCTAAACCATACGTGGTAAATAAACAATTTTCTGTTGTCAGTTGTTGTGTATTTATTGTCAAATGAATTTTGTTTTGTTACCAATTCCAATTTTGAGTTCCTCAGCATAACATCCACATACATGAAGTCTTCAATTTGTCAAACTGCGTCAGTTACTAACTAATGTAAGTATTTTTCGTACCTACCAACAAGAACGAAGTATGTAAACTTATTTGTGGTGTACAATGCGTGTTCTATGTTACCAGTCCGTATTTTTTATATTAGTAAATGGCTGTAAAAATCAAGAGTCTCATTAAGAATTGTACTTGTTGTGAACAGTGGAAACGGAAACAATTAGAACGTATATATCAAATTCTGCTTTCTGCCTCTTTTTAATCGTATCGTAGCTCAGTTCTATACGCACAACGATGAAGTCCCTATTCTAATTTACTTGAAAGAAATGTGTATAGGTAGATAAATAATGATAAATTCCTATAAAGATAAGAAGAAGGTTACGTTGCTTTATTTGTTCCCGTTGCAAGTAACCTCACACTCCAATCAAGGCAAAATATTATTCGTTTTTTATGCATGGAAAATAATTCGTGGAGACTCTCCGGCGAGTCCGACTAACTATAAATGTAATTTGATGGCCTTATAGATTTGAAAAAATGCAGTATTCAACAAGGTCGAAAAAGTAACGGCGACAGCGACGTGAAATATTTGGAAAAATATGTAAGTAACGTCAATCTGTATTAACCAAGTGCAAGAAAGTGCAACGCAAACCTATCTTTAATCGTTTTCATTACTTCCATCCCTATTCCATATGATACCTCCTTATATGTTCTTAGCTTATTTATTGTGTAGAGGGTATATATAGGGATGCATGGTCATGTACAATCTTCAATCTTGATTGAGCATAACAAATTGTATGCTGGCATTGGCTTTCATTTTGGTGAAAAGCGTTTAGTATGAAGCTGAAAAACTATCGGATCTTTACAGTTTTCTCTTGCAAGTCAAAATATCTTACATAAACACATGCGTTCATTGGGAGTCATGAGTCATGTCATGGCAATGCCATGTCCTGTCATTTTTCCTTTTATGTTTGTTTTTACCTTACAAACATTTAAATGCACAACAGGCAATAGAACCCGCCTATTTTGTAAGGCCAATCTTGAAATTGACTTGAAGGCGCTGCTGACGGTGGGAAGTACAGCAAAGCCGGAAAAACAGTAAGCACTCCACGTCATCTATATTGTAATAAATTTTGGTAGTAATTGTACTGTTATTTTTAGTACCACATTTTAGTATTAATGGTGGCAAGAACAAGCTTTTCAATTTACACTTACAAGCGCAGGGTGTATGAGTTTCACCATCTTCATATTCTCCTTTCAGATTCTTCATTTTTAAAATCACAACAATCCATATCATGGATCTTTGATTCCATAATTCTACACTTTAAAAATAAAATCTTAGCCCATCACAACAAGGTTTCCAAGGATTTTTTTTAACTTTTTAAATACAGAATTGTGGAGAAAGAAATCAAATTGGCATGATTTGGATTGTAGTTTCGGAAGAAAACCAATTTAAAAATGTTCATGGCTAGTGGAAAAATAATTTAAATGGCAAAAGGCAAAATACATGGAGAAAGTATATTTATATTTTTATGGCTAATGGGAAAAATAATTAAAATGGCAAAATACATGGAGAAAGTAATGGGTAAAAGCATACAAAGAAAGGAAGATGCCAATAGGAAGGATGATGATAATAAAAACCACGGGAATGCACATGCTTGTTTAGTCAGCTTACAATTACCACTGTATTCCATTTTTAAATCTAACTAGTTTCTAACTTCAGGTCGGTGAAAGTCCTATGAAAAGTTCCCCATATATTTTAAATGGCAGATAAGGAAAGAAATCTTCTTTCCTAAGGAACCGATTTCACCATATGACAGTTAATCTTAGAACTTCATTTTTTATTGTTGATTTGCTGCTGCTGTCATTCATCACTGAATGTTTACAAAATCATTTTATGGTCACACAATGTAAAAAAAATTCAGCATATTTTTATTATAAAATTGATTAACCTAATTGCCCGCTCTGTAGTGGCCGTAGTAACATAGCTTATCATATTGCTTTTCCTGGCACTTTGTTGCATGTTTCATGGAACTTCTTCCCCATTCTGCTTTCATCTAACTTAAATATAACAGCTCAAAATCACAACTTAACTTTTTATACTACGGAAAAATGCATAGCGATGGTTTTGTGGTGTACGTGTTCCAAGGCGCCTCATTAAGAGACACAGCATAAGCCAAATAAAAAAGAAAAGTTCATTATGAGGTAAAGTGCAGGATAGTTAAACTTAAACAGTCTAACGGACTCTTTCTTAAGTCTGTGTGTTATAGGATAGCCTTTTATTTTTGAAGGAATGCAGAAACGGTGGGAGGTTGGTACGGTACGGTAATGGGAAACGGTACCCAAGAAAAAACCTCCCTCCGTTTCTGCATTCCTTCAAAAATAAAAAGCGGATATTAATGAAAAGGATAATAGCTTGATATTAAGTTCGATCTTTAGTATTATCAAGCTACATAAATTCAATAGTTATTTTCTATGACATTTTCCACATTCCCATTGACCTAAATTCGTGAACTTCAACCTCAACCTTCATTCTTTTTTACCGTGTGACCACTTAGCTATAAAAGTATAAGAGTTCGTCTAACGTTGAAGGAAAGACCAAATGGATTTTAGTATTTACTATATGCTATAAGGGTCGGGTCCCTTAATGGACTAGTGGCGACCCTTTTGCAACAAATAAAATAAAAATGTAATCTTGAAGCACATCGATTCGTATGAGAAAGTTCCTCGTTACCGAGAAAAAATTTTCTGAGCTCAAATACTCCCATTAAAAGAATCAAGTTACACTTTAAAAAAATGACATTCAACAAAAGGCACTTTTTATTGTATTCTCGGATATTTCCATGTTGGCTTGTACTAGCGTTGATGAACCGACTTCCATTTGCGATAGCGTGGAATAAACGTGTGTGAAAAATCAACTTTAATACTGAAGTTTAAAAACAGATACCTTTGTCGGACTGTCCGCCTCTCGTACATATTTATTATTATGCTAATAATTTATTCATCCATACGTCATTGAAAAATTCATTAAAATTTCCGTGTAACGTAGTACAATAACGAAAGAGAAGAGTCAACGAAACCACGGTCATTTCATTTGGGTAGATAAACAAGACTTCTAAAACTTGAAAACAGCTAAGCACAACGGCGGGAGTTTCACGAAACTCGAACCGTTCGTTTGGTTAGACTGGCTGGACTATCAAATTAGAAACCTGAAAAGTATCATCAGATAGGAAGATACCCCAAGCCGGTGGTGTAACGACCACCAAAAGTCATTGCAAATAAACCGCGTCACCAAGTTCCAGTTTTACCATGTCCATTCTTATCAATTATGATTAATACCAATTTCTCATTAAAATCGAATCCCTCTAAATACAACATGTGGAACATTTGTTTTATGCATTGCTGAATATACAATTAGCTAATCATGCATGCTGGTAAAGTTTTAATACAGACTCAAAATGAACTTTCGGAACAATAAAAAATTTACTTACCACAATTATAGATGGGAGAATGTGAAGCTAGTATATAGAAAAATGCCCAGTCTCTCGAAGTCTCTTAAATACCGCCATGCACTTTCAACCTTAGTCACTAACTATTATAAATCCAAGAAAAATTGCCAGTCGAGTTAATGTTTTAGCATTTATGAATATGAATATCTTGTTACCACAGTGGTCACAAATATGTCGCAAAACAAAGTACATGCGGGGGAAAACGTCCAGTACTTCACCGGCCACAGTGTTAATTATAACAAGCAAAAAAAAATAACCTACTTGATTGAATACTTCATTCTTGAATACATGGCGAATTAATTCTCCAGTTTATAATACATTCTAATATTTTCATATTGTACACTTTTGCACAAAATAAATCTGTACAACATTTTTTACTACACTCTCGTCTGTTTTTTTCGTTGCCCATACAGGCTAAGTAACAAAAACACCATCCAGGATGTAAACAAAGCACCCAACAACCACAGTGTCACGTCTCCAGGAAATCGTATGCAAAACATTTTCGTTCCATCCACTTATGCTTCCCCGAATCGGCTTTTTTACTTCTTCACTGAGGGGGAGAAAGTACCGTCATAAAGGCAACATAGCACAAACGCTGCTGGGACAACAAACTTGCAACTAACATGCTGATTCGAAGCTGGAGAAATGACTGAATGGAAAAAAAGATTTCACGTGCAAGCAGATATTCTCAGACCAGAGCAGGGAATAACGGCAAGGCAACGAAAAGTCGGCGATGGAAAAGTTTTTGGCAGTGTGCACATATTTTCGTGCAGGTAGAGGTAAGCATATTTTTGTAATGTTCTTTACGCGGACTATGGACGTATCTGAATTCCGGTTCTTACACACACACAACACAACGACTGCATGAAAAAGTTATCGAAAGCAAAAAATGAACAGCAGCAGTCATGTTTGTGTTTGTGAGTCAGCATTTGCATGTTTACACGCAGTCACCAAAAACGAATTTTATATGTGCTGCCTTATAGTACTGCTTATACTGTACACTGATGAAATGACAATTTTACAATATATATACGAATTGGAAAGCATATTATTTCTCTTTCTCCCACCCACCACAAGGCTTTCTCCAATTTAGTGTCCAGCAATTCTTTTTTGATCCTTTCTGTTAATATTTATACTTTGTGTGTTAAGGTATTTGAAGAACCCTATACCTAAACACGCATACCACATACGTCGAGACCAGAGAGTTTCTACTTCATCTGCTACCAAACTCATTAGTTTGAGGGCAATTCATTCAAGCAATACGTTGACATTGGGGTTTGCTGCTACTGATTTACTTTTAGAGGTCTATCGTCTGTGAATTTGATATAAGTATTGCAATCTGCAATGTAATAGCGACTATGCATGACATATCAGGGTGCGTTTTTGGCTAATTCATCATAATACTTTCGTCTAACTCACCCACATCACACGTTTAATGAAGTTGCTGTATGATAAGCCACAGGACCAATGCAACCCAAACGTCTATTGCAGAAAATAGAAAGAAAGTAAGGTGACGTAATCTAATAAATAAACAAACTTCCTTAATAAAATATGAAATAACAATAAATTTCTATGATTTAAATTTTGGTATGAGGACCAATGCAGCCTCTGCAGAGAGTAGAAAGAACGTCAAATAAGCCATGCGTTATATTGTAACTTGTCGCCATCCTTGCAAATGCTACCTACGTGCAGACAAGGCAAGGTGATTTAGGGACAAAGAAGCATTACATCACAATGTTAGCAACCTTATTTTTTCAAAATGCCTACCTACATATAGATAAATCTCTAACAGGTATACCGTGATTAGAAATTAACAGACCGTTTCGAATCCTTTGTATTGTGGAGGATCTTCAGTTATTATGGCATTTAAACAGACATCGATATTGTCTTTATTGCCATCAACAATTGACAGCCACTTAGAAAAATTCGGTTATAATATAAAGAACCGGACATAAGCTACTCAAGTATGTTTTGTGGGATTTGCCATATTGCCATATAGGTTACCATATCAACCGAGATGCTGGTAAGTTTTTCTGGTTTCCAAATTCATATGAGATTTTCTATATATTACAATTATTGGTGAATTTGATGTAACTAAGCCAGACACGAAGATTTAGTCTATTAAAAATTAAGGTTTTTCAACTTGATGTAATTCATGATCGTCAAGATGAAGTTCTGCGGATATGAATACCTCGTTGAAAATTGAGACAAATATACTCGTTTACTCGTATATATTACAAGGAAGGTTATAATACGGAAGGAAAAAGTAGACCTTTTTTGCGAAGGTTCTATCTATATTCCCCATGTTACAACTGCATTGTCAACTATCAAACAATTCATGCTAACTACAAGTTCATAGTACTTAGGGGTGAGCAAAGTGTCCGACAATGTCGGACAAATCTGTGTCTATGTCCATGTACGACAAATTTTGTCGGACGCGGACATGATATACACATTCGTGGACGGACACGGACAGTATAAAACAAATCCTTTCGGACATCTTTCGGACACGGACACGCATAAAAATTTGTCGGACAAACTTATAACATGTAACTGTCCGAAAGAAAAAAGTCCAGTAGAAATTTACAAGAAATGTACAGCCATTAATATGCAAGCAGTTAAGATATGCATTTCATTTGCCGGTCTCACATATCCCCAAACTTAACGCACAATGCTTCAAGTTAATCTATTAGCATAGTAAACCCTTATAAATAAACCGTTGTGAACGCCGTATACAAGATACACTGCATAATATGCAAATGGGCACGTAATTTGCATAATAAGGTCATGTCTATCTAATTTGCATAATATGCAAATGGGCACGTAATTTGCATAATAAGGTCATGTCTATCTAATTTGCATAATATGCAAATGGGCACGTAATTTGCATAATATGCAAATGAGCACCTAATTTGCATAATATGCAAATGAGCACCTAATTTGCATAATATGCAAATGAGCACCTAATTTGCATAATAAGGTGCTCAGTACTTAATAAACTGCTACAGTGTATCCTAATAAACAGGTCATACGATCGGTAGAAGGTAGATTCCTGATAGTATAACTTGAATATCATGACATGAAATTTTTTAAGACTTGTGCGTTTGGCCAGTTACCTTTGAATTGATAAATGTGTACACTTCTAGACATCTTCCCCCACCCAACAGACTGAATTTGTTGGTAATTTCCGACATATCGGTGAATATTTTGTCGGACATGGACGGACATGGACATAATTTTGAATTTGTCGGACAGTTTCGGACATGTCCGAGAACATTTTGTCGGACATGGACGGACACGGACAGTGAAAGACCTTGTCAGACTCACCCCATGCAACGATCTACTTACCTTATGAACTGCGCTTCTGCGCATGAACTTACGTTTGGACACTACGACGAACCATTTCACATATGCATGTTTGCAGCTACTCCCACTGCCACTGCTTTTTAAATATATTAAATATTCATCCCAGGCTACTCTGGAAACCACATTTTCAATATGATATGCTCAATTTATTACAAATCCTTCAAGTAGTCAGTAGCCATTCGAAACAAATTTTGCTTCTATCGTAGTCTATGTCTATATATGAAAACGTTGTTTTAACCGTACATATCTACTATAATAGGGTGCGCGACCCTCCACGATAGCTAATTTTCACCCTTGGGAAATCTTGCGGGTGAACCTCAAAGGCACATTTATTATACAATTAAGTTTGATATGTTCAGGTTTACTATTGACTGACACCAGAGAGATGAAATGTAAAAGGAGAAAGAATCCTAACGCTTAACTTTTTGAAAACACGGTCCCAAAACAAACGGGTTACTGTTTTCTATGTATTTCGTTTTTAAATGAAATGAGGATTCGTTACCAACGTTACGTTGAACATAGCGCGCTTGCAATGTATTTAAATGTGGAATCTTTGGGGCAAAACTTTTGACGTTGCTTCATCTTCCAAGTAAAAATACGAGCTCCCTGGTTGGCACCAAACGATAGTGCTGGGGACCAAATGACGAGCTCGTGATGAAGATTTTTTTTGTCTGAAACAATGAAGTTTTCTGTTGCTGATGTTTCTACAGACATTTTGTCATACATTTTAAATATCATTTCGATGCTTGAGAACCAGTGTAAAACTCATGAGTTCGAGATGTTACCCCGTGGTATAACCAAATGGAAAACTGTTGTGAACACAAAAATAAGTTTCATTATCTAGGGTAAAGTAGGACAATGGTGCCAACCTTTGTTCCATCCATCCGATCATACTGCGTGTATGGTAATGCATATTCATACCCTTCAACGTGTTTTGATTAGGTACACGTATTAAGTAATGGAATTAATACAGTTAAAAGACCGGACAATCGCATGCTTTTATTTATTTTTGGTAAACGCAAATGTTTGAACATGATTATATTATAAATAAATATTAGTTCATCATAAAATATAAATTATTATATTTGAGAAAATTTAAAATAAGCCTTTTCAATAATTATCAACTAAACAAACTATGTGTAAGAGTAACATTAGTGTATTTTGTGTTAAGATGAATAGTAATTCTCTCAATTATCATCTTATCCTTGAACAAAAAATGCTTAAGCACCATTTCCCGAATACAATAAAAAACAAATGACATGACAAATACTAATTCAACAGTAGATTATTATACCATTTTAATGAAGGTTTCACTGTATATTCTGAATGAATTGACAACAATTTTATCTAATAACTCCTACACTATGCTTACTGGAAAAGAGGAAAATATCACTGGTAGATTATCTGGAAACAATGTAGGAACCCGTTTTTTTTTCAAAACAACAACAATAATACCACAAAAATTCAGAATTTTAAGTACATACGTGCAATATCGCAGAAAAAATATTAAGTACTTTCAAATTCGATGATTTACAAACTTACAACATACAATTAGACACAAAACCAAACCAATACAGTTCCCACTTAAGGGTGTACAACACCGGACGGATACGACCACAAATGTTTCTACAAAACACCAAAATCTGTCAGTCTTTATAGACCCTTCAGAAAATGAAAAAAAACAACTGCAACAAACAATCATACACACTAGAAGCACCAAAAGTAAATGGATACAACGTAATAGAGGCATGAGGTCACTAATCTATATTTAAAGCAGAAATCTAAATGCATCTACCAACCTCGGTTTGATTTCAAGTCGTACTCAATAAAAAGAGCATTTCCTTGTAACATAGAAAGGTGTGCACTTTCATCACCAAAATACTTATACCCCAAAAGCTGTGTTAACTTTGAAAAAAAAATAAATAAACGAAAGCAATTGGAAATGACAATAAAGTATCAGTACTTTCTAGTGTCTTCCCGTTATTTGCGACTGGACCCTATTGGTAGAAGGACTCGACGGAGGCGTATGGGTCTTTGGTTTAAGACCACTACCTAACTTGACAGATAATCGTTTGGGAGGAATTGGAGGCGTTGATGACTGTGACACAGAAGGAGACTCCCCACTGCTGTTTGATCTCACAGGCCGAACTTCTTAAGAGACATTTTGGCACAACAACATTAAAAAGTGAGAGACAGGCGTGAGTTATATTTGTTAAAGTTTTCAGGAATGTCAGGTCAGGATTATCACAAGACAAGTGGACGAAGTACATGGGCACAGAGAAACAACCAACAATCAACATGTAACATAAAAAACAAAAAAACACAAATTAGACAAAGACAGCGGTTGACAAATCATTGATACATGGTAAGGGGACGATAACATCATCTACACGCTAAAGATAAAATGCTCCAAATTTAAAGAAATCCAGAGATCCGCATGCACGGAAGGAAGTCAGTCTTGATTCATATCACATTTTTGATGATTACTTTTTAGGCACAATACTAAATCTTTTTGGAAATAATCTCCTCTTTTCTGGAATATGTAATAAGTGGAAAATTATATTATTTGACAACATCTACCACATACCACATTATAAAGTACTGATATATTATAGACGTTAAATTCTACTCTGTGCAAATTTTTAACTACATGGAATAAGTAAATATTACAACTTATTAGTGATCTGAACTAAAATAAACTTAAGCGTGTTGAAATAATATGATTTTTCGAATTGTGGCACATACAACCCTATTACTAAAACTGAAATGAGTAAACGATGGTGCAGAATTTCTAAATACTGCTAAATAATATTAATATTATGGTTAATTTTCTTCTTGAACTATTATTCATGTAATGATGGAATAGTCAAAAGAATTAATTTAAATGCTTTTCATAAAGCTGAAGCTAATTTGCGATTGCCGCTTCTTACCCGGAGGAGAAAATGTGGCATCATGAAACGGGATTTTGTTACGTAAAGGAGCTGGCTGCGGAACGGAGGATTCCAACTGTAGTGCAGTAGACAACTGATGCGATTGTGCAGAATTGGCAGTAACAGTTGAGGCGGTGGTCCTTGTAGATGACGTGAAGCTTGTCCCTTCAGAAATTAAAAAAAATCACAAAACGAACACAACAATTTGAGCAAGCAAGAGATTTTGTTAAAAGGGCAATAATATTTAATTTTATGACAAATTATCAATTACCTGATGCTCTGTTATTATGTCCAGTTTGGAATGACGGAAGTGGTAGTACCGGAGAAAATACGTTCGCAGTAAATGCTTCAAACGTAGTTTTGGATTTGTGGTTTTTTATAATGGTCGACAACGATTTGCCTCTTTCTTCAAAACTATAACCATTAAGATATATACATAAAACATGTATTGTATGGTATTTTTCAATAATAAGCATACATATGTGTGTTAATACAAAATAAAGAAACTTACTGATGTTCAAAATATTGCAAAGACGACCTTCTTGCTCTGGATGCGTTAATAGCCGTTGCTCGAACTAATACGGCTAAAATATCCTTTTCAACAACTGCCTCATTAAACAGTGGACCAAAATAAGGTACCTAGAATGGTTATGCATATGCATATAAAACTAAATGCTGCTGAATTAAATAATTTGGCTATAAACTGTCAAATGTACACACACTAACTTCTGCTTTTCTTGATATTTGAACTCGAAACAGGCCAAACTGTAGCGGGTAAATTACAATCAGAACATCACAAAACTCCGTTGGAATAATGTCTCTTCGGTAGTCTCTAGAATGCTCCGACCAAACGATATGAACCTCATCATTTCCTAAATGCCGTGTCTGAAAACATTTCGTACGTCAACATTTACTTCGCCTCTATTTACATCGTACTGAAAACAGTACTTAAGGAAAACATACCTTCTGAAGGAGACTTTCTTCTGAATTTGAAGGCATGCGAGTAGCAACGTGAAAAATTGCTTCTGTGAACGATGTCGCATAATATGGCGCAGTTTCACCCGAACTCTTGTTTCGTTGTAGTCCTCCCATAAAGCCCGAATGACTCTCTAATTCAACTTCCCAACCCAAGCCTAAGTAAATTCATAAAAAGTAGTTGATATATTTGAATATAAAATCTATCATTTTTAAAAATTATAATTTCTCTTACTAACCTGCAACAAAATCTTCATAAGCTTCACTACCACCGGTGTTAGATAAAATTGAACTTTTGTCTTCTTGGCCTTCAGCAACATAAATTACAGCAATTTTGTGCGTTTCCCGACATTTCTAAACCAAAAAAATTGCTGAACTGTTTGAACTGAATAAGATCTATAAGATTCCAAAGCGGGAATTATTATTGAATTGCTAACTTGATTGTCCAGATGCTTCAACTCTCGCAGCAGTTTGTCATCCTTTTGAAGAAGATCCACCGTGGATCTCTTTTCCCAGCCAGTTAATCCCATGTGGCTGAATAGCCGCCGACTTAACATGAAACTGGACCCGCACATTATGCTTTTAGTTGATGCCGCTAAAGAGGATAGGTTATCTTCGTGCTCACTCGTCATATCAATTTCAGATTCCGCTTCTAAAGATACTGGCATTGCTCTCATTCTAAAGAGATAATACAATGGCTAACAACAAGAAACGTCTTACTATAATATCCATTGATGACTAAAGTTTCTTACGTTGAGTCGCAATCAAATTTCATTAAAAACTCCATTTCCATATTTCTTTGATTTACAACTGCGGAAACAACATCGTCCTCTGAATCTTGTGTTAGTGATGGAGGTGGGTCCCACGGCGAAGTTAAAGACTCCCCAACCCTTAGAAGGCACTCTGGGCTTGTATGGCCAATGTATTGGAGAAGCTTAAAGTAAAAGAATTTAAATGTTAAATATAGATAGCTTTTGATTTTCAAATAGTATTTCAAGGATTCACGATATAAATTTGCACATAATAGTACATCGTCTAAGTTGTCCAGATCATCAGCAGAGTTGTCACTCGTAGGGAGCAAACCAGTAGGACGTCTTCGAAGAGTTAATCTAGGTCCCATTTGTGGTAGAAAAGTTCCAGTCATGCCAGAAAACAAATCTTCAGATTGTTGGGAAAACGATGCCATAACTGGAACTTCTTCGTCTACAATGATATGTTGATATGTATGTGAATTATTACATGTGGTTTTGCCAATATTCAAAATAATCATCATTTAACAAGCTTACCTTGAGACGGAGGTGGTGAATACAAATGGGCAACATCCCAAGATGCCTTTCCACTCAAGTCCCTCAAAATTATTCTTACTAGTGTAGGAGATGTTGGAAATCCCGAAGCTACACCGCCACTAAGCCCGTCTTGTGCAGGTAACTCGACAATGGACAACAACGTATTGTTGTTTAGTGCGAATAGCTGTTACACACACAAAACTCTTCATAAGTTTCACGTTATGTGAAGTTTGAGTTCACAATAAAATGGTATCCTAACTTACTTGTATATTGGGTAACGAAAACACATATGAGTTTAGCTCGTCCAAATCCGACGTTAAGCCAGGTAAATCGTCATTTTCAGATACAATGGACCCACAACGTGCAGCACCGTTAGACATGGGAAAATGGCCAATTTGAGTTAGCATATGCAACAATAACTGTCAAAATTATTGAATAATTATTGTTATGTTGTGTAAGTCTATAAATGATATGCGAAATGTGTGCACATAATGCATTACCGATCGTGCGGCAAGTCGAACAGTTTCAATGTCTTGCGAAGAGTTTGTACTTTCAGAACGGGCGAACACATTTTCTTTTCCTAAGCTCCTTAAAGTTGGGTCCACATTCTGAAACATTGAGTGTATGCTTTTATATTACTGTTACACAGAAAATTGAGATTTGAGATCATTTAACAATTTTTACCTGCAGATCATCAAATGGAATACTGGAATTAAAATCTTCTAAACTTGTTAAATTTGCGGCATTATGTTCTCCTGCAGATTGATAGCCTAGAGATACCATGTGAAGAACTTCAAATATTGCTGTCAATAACGATGATTTCCCGTGGTCGTGTGAACATGTCAGTGATTCAACTGGTAACCTCATGCACCATTCTCCTAATGTTAACATTAAGGAAATCAGCAGACGCTTTTCTGTTTCTACCGGTTTTCCTGAAGTCCAGCCAGAATTTTTTATTGGAAGGGCTTGTTGAAGACTCCATTTCAATCCCAGAATTATTTTTGGGATCAGATTAGGGAAAAAACAACCGATTTCGCTAGCAAAGTCCGCCAGTAGAAGTAACAGATCTGAAGCTACTAGTGCAATACTTCTGTTGGCAACCTAAAAATTTGTATTTAAAAGAAATTTGAAAATTTGTTCACTCATATTGGACGAATTCCGGTATCATCATCATCCATTTATTTAATATTACTCTGATTGAAGCCAGCAGTAGAGAGAATACGGTAGAAACCCTGCTGTTCAAATCAGCTTCTTCTTTAGGATCGGAAGAAAGTCCAAAATTTCTTAGATCCGTCAGTTCCTTGCAGATAAAAATAGTTAACGACTGTACGCATATTGCTCTGGCGTTTGAAGTTTGTTCAACTTTCGAAAAATGGATAAGACATGTCAGTGCAACATCCTGAAAACGCGAGACAATAATGAGTAAATATGCATTTTCATTTCAACTTCATGGAAATGAAGTTTTCCACTAAAAAATCACACCTTTACAGATTGTGGAGGTTGAATAAGCTGAAATGTTGGCGAATTTGGCTTCAATATCTGCATATTTTTGCAGACATCTGATATAGCCAAAACTGTGCTTAAAATTGTGGCGGCTTCCATTCGTGGTGCTTTTTTGAGATCATCCGTCGTAAGGACTGAATGAGCAGCTTGGCAGAAGTCCAGTAGAAGAACAGAAAACCCAGGTAGCATTTTTGAAACGAACTTACAGCCACATCGTTTTACAATTTCGTTAATCACTTCCTACAAGCATACAACATTTCAATTCAAAGAATTCTTCGTACATATTCACGTATATCCGACAACGATGAAATGACACCAACCTGTTGATTTGATATAATAATTTTATGAACCGAGCCATAAAACTTGCTCAAGTATTCTTTGAGTAAATGGGATGTCTTGATTATTCATCGTAGTATCACATAAAAGGGCCGTCGCAAAGATTTTTCCTCTATAAAATTCGTCCGAAAGCTCGAAAGCCTAAAATGTTACATGTATTCAGTATTAATATATCACCATTGTAGTACACATTCATACAGTGGTACAGGTACACAATTAAGAATTAATAATTCTTATAACTACCTGAAAGCACCACGGGGAAAATAAAGGCAAGGGAGGGCTAAGCTCGGGAGGTTTTGGCGTAGATGCGTTATCAAGACTAATTCCTTGATTATGTTGTATCTAAATTTTCATAAAAGATGATAAAATTTTATTTACATAATAATGCATATATATTCACGAATTATCAATAAAACTGAATTCCAATCAATACCGCACCTTCAGTAACGTATTCCAAATATCAGTGAGAACCTGGAAATTAATAAAATTTTATTTACATAATAATGCATATATATTCACGAATTATCAATAAAACTGAATTCCAATCAATACCGCACCTTCAGTAACGTATTCCAAATATCAGTGAGAACCTGGAAAAAGTGAGCATGAGTTTTCGGATTGGTAAAGTCATTAACGTTTCCTAAAATACCCAGCATTCTTCTCCATAAAATAGCAGCAACACTGGGCAACCACCCTTTCACTTGTCCTCCAGCAATAACACCTTTTGCCTCAGCCGATTTAGATACTACTTCCATATTACAATCTACAAATAAATATTTAAAGTAGCTTCAAAAGCAGTCCCAGAACATAATGCATATAAGATTATTTATTATTTTACACGATTTACGCAAAGTGTTCTGTGATGTCGACTTACCTAGACTATTATTATCTCCATCAATATGAATTGTTGATGTATTTTCCAAACTTGTATTTGACGATGATACTTCTGCCCAATCAGGTTGTAGCATTCCAGTTTGATTGTAATTTCCAAAATGAGAAATAAATTTGCGAATTGAATCTGCAGAACGGGACTTTTTCCGTAGTCTATTTTCTGGAATCGTGTAATGATCACTTAATTCATCGGCTCTAGAAAGCGCGCCTACAGGATGCTCTTTTATTTGTGGTTGTCCCTTGTTTTTCCCATTGCCCTTCAGAACCGAAAGCAGATTCCCCTCACTCATACTCCTACGGAGCACCAACTTTTTGGTTGGATGTGGTGTCAAAGGAGAGAAAACCAGCGATTTTCTATCCGATGACGAAGCCCCTGAGCTCAAGTTTCTTGTTCGATGTGAAATAGAGTTAGCTGAAAATGACACAATGAGGTCATTATTCGGTCCAGTATTTTTATTATTTCATTTTAAACAAACCGAATAGAAAAAACTTACGTAGAGGACCTTCCGTGATTCGTTTCACAGCCTCTTTGGTAACTGCCGATGGTTGATTGCCGCTGCCGCCTCCTCGCCGTTTCTTTGATTTTTGTTCCGTAAGCCTATCAAGCGGTAGGTTAGCTAAATCGAGATTGTACACATGCCTTGAAAGAACTCTGGTTAAGGTCTCCATTGTTTTCTATTATAAAGAAAGTGATTAAGACACCACGTAAGTTTAAATGCATAATATTTTACAGCAAAGCCAACTTACCGCCCATTCAGTAATTAACTCATCACAGAAAGTTAGCTGAGAAAGTACTCCCTGCAGCTGGTCCCACAATTCATTAGTAATGGGCACGTTTAAGCTGGCCTTAACCCAACTAACTATCAATGTTTGAAACAAAGCAGAAGCCAACTTGGATCCCAACGTGTCCGGATGTTTTAACCCAGAATGAGGTTGATTCACGTCGAGAACTTTGGATGTTACATGAAGTAATACTACCAAAAGTTGCTCCCTGGTAAAAATAATAATTTATAGTGAGTTTGAAAATATTTGTGTTGTAAAGTGACAAAATTTCAAGCTGTCGATTACCAAGTTTTGGCTTCCATTCTAGTATTCATTACTGCGTATCTATATATATTTAACACCCTCTTGCAAACATCAACTTGCTCTTCCAATAAATGAACTGCTGCCTCGTGTTTCGGAATTTGGAAAAGAAGAAAAACTGCGGCGGAATTACAAAAGAACACTTGAAGCACTTTTTGACCTCCAGCGCGCAAGGAAGAAAGATATTCTTCCCTGTTATTGTTAGCATTGATTCCCACTGCTCCACAGTAAGAATCCGTACGTAGTCGGTTTTTCGGTGCTTCTAAATGTTCTTTGGTTGTAGCTTCATCTTGGTTTGGCTCATCAGGTTCCAACATGAAAACCGGAAGTTCCGGCACCTATAAAACATTCAATTTACATTCAAGATGTCTTTCTCCTTAATTTAAAAAAATATTGTTTCACTTACATTCATCTGAATCCAGTCTTTGTACACACAAATTACCCGTCGTATTGCCACGGTATGTACAAAATTCATAAGTAAAGCTCGTCGAAAAACTTCATGAAGAAAATTAATGTTTTCTCTGCTACCTAAAATGACGTCTTTGGCTATAACATTTGCATCGACGTCGCTGTAATCGTAAATACAAAATAAATTCATAAGTAAAACTTGTAAATTCGTATGCTAAAATAAAATTCTGAAATGAACTTACTTATGAACACTAGAATAAGACGTTATTGAATCGCGGTCCCCTCCTGACAACGATGATGGTGGCGTTGACTGATTCCTCATATCGTCGGAGTGTTGATGGTTAAGCTGAACAGGATGCATGTTGGAATTCCAACTGAAATGAACGTTCAGCATGTTAAAGAAATCATCTCAAAATGTTGAAAGCAATTCAAATGATTTATGAACTTACTATGCAGGAGCTGACGTCATTTCCATTGATCGATAGACAGAATGAGCATAATTTGCTAACCATTTCACAAAGACAACTTGACAAGCAAAAATAGGGTTATTCGATAAATCTGCACATTTTCTAGGTTCAGGTAGATCTAGAAATAAAGGACATTAACATATTATTTAGCTAAGCATGTAGATTTTAAAAATATATTTTGTAGATTATTTAAAATTGTATCGTCATCATACCCAATTCAGGTTTGTAGATATCAGTAAAAATTTTAAAATCCCCAAATATTCTAGGTAGATAATACTCTTTAAATCTCTCATATAAAAATTCTATACTTTTAGCCCACATAGAACTCCCTTCGTTCCAATGTAGACGTGGGGCCATTGAAACTATAAAATCTAATAAAAGCTCCATAAAGTGTGAAGATAGGTCCTCAGGCTGCCTTTCACCCGGACTAGCAACCAAAACCGGAGTGATTTCGAATGGAGCTACACCCATTGAAGGGTCAGAAGGTGGGGGCCACGTTTGGGTAGCTCCCAGGCCAGGTACTAATGAAGCAAACATTGCATGGACATACGCTGGAGCTGCTGTCCCAAGGCACTGATACCACATAATGAAGAGTCTAAAACCAGAGTAATTTTAAATTTTACTTAATTGTGACTCATAAATGCACATGAGTGTGCGTAACTCTTACTAACATCATTGCATTCATGTGTTTTAAAGTTCGAGCTTCATGCGTACCGTATAGCTTCCCGACGTAGCCGAATAGAGTTCGCAGGATGGTTGAGTTTTGCCATAAGGCGTGACATGGAATGAAGCTGCCAACGGCAATGTAAAAGGTCAGGAAGCAGCATTAGTAATCTCTCCAATAAATGCAAAACGCTATCCAACTCCTCCCTTTGTGCTCGATGAACTGGTATGGAGGAAATTAAAAACATAATGTTTGAATTGTTAGAGAAGGTGAGCTAACTAAATTTAAAAGATAATCTACTTTTTAACGCGTGATGCATCTCTGCTGTATTGTATTTGTTGCAGTGACTTATTGGTAAAATTGCCATTAAACGTTGCACCGTTCGGACGTGCGTGTGAAGATCGTGTTTAAAATGGAATGGAAATCTATACTTTAGGTAGATCAGTAAACTATACTATGTACTACATAAAGCAGGTAAGTCATCCTAAGGTTGAAGGTGTATTTCCTAAAGGGCTCTATAAATATGAATTTTGGGGCACCTCAAATCAGATCATGACAATGTACTAAAATAAGTCAGAATCTGTCAAAATTAATCATGTCATAAAACAAAGCTTTTTACAAATTAGAAAAATTAGTCTCGTACTTTAAAAACTATGTAAAGTCAATATCTAATTGTAATGAGATAATTGTAATTTGTTAATTTTTACCAGCGAAATATATAGTGAAACGATTATAAAAGCACAGAGGTCATATACACAAGCTCTAAAGCCAACGACATGTTTTAGGGTCAACTTGTTAAAGTAAAGTAATAGTGATCATGCATTTAATCATTAATGGCTCGGTGATTAGTATGCAAAATGGTTCAACTAAATACACATATCGGACTAGTGACACGTACATTTAGAACTTTAGTAATAAAATAATTTATGTTGTTAAACTAAAGTAAAGGAAAATGAATATAGTGAATAGTGAATGAGACAGAGAATTGAGAAGCTGAGCAAAAAGCAAAAGCAACCCACAAACCCATAGATATACTCACCAATAGAGAAAGGTAGATTATCAGATATTGTCACAGACAAGGTAGGAGTAAGAAAACCTGGAAATTAGCAATTAAAATAGCAAAACCCATTCAAATGTTTAGTGAGTTGAGTCCCCGAGTGTGCTGAGCAAGTACATTGTGCGGAATGCTCCAGTCGTGTTTATGATACATGCTAATACGGTTAAATAGGTCTTTAAAATTCATAACACCACCTTGCGATTCTGTCTTATGGTTATGACAAAAATTGAAAAGTTCAAAATGTCTCCTTATAATACAAAAAGGTAAGCAGTAAAATATAACGTATGAAACTTTCAACATGGATCATGATTATGCATGTAATAATAAGCAATTGTCATAATGAATATTTTGCCTAACACACGCACACGTCACATACAATAGGTAAGAGTAATTTGCCTGATACGAACCGTACACTATCAACCACAGTATTAATTACACACAGGTATTTTATTTTATGAAAAACTGGGAGAGGTTTGAGTTAAGAAAATTGCACATACATACATCTATATACAGTCTATGGTATGTAATATACAATATACAACCAAGACAAACCATAACGTATTTTGCATAATAAATCTTGATGAAACACTGACATTAAAAACAAAAATGCGAAAATTAACAGTAATTTACTCAGAAGACGTTCACCGTTACACATGGATCAAATGAAATGCGTATGTTTAATACAATTAATAGAACGAATGCCAAAACAAAATCGCACAAAGACAACAGGTTGGAATTTAAAAAATCGTTGAAATGAGTGAATAATATTTTGGAAGTATTAACGGCCGCGTGTTCACCAAAGAACTCGCCGTACACCCTTGTTAATATAAAAATGTTCTTTTTAAATGAACGATTGTTCAGACCAATTAGGAATGAACAATAAAATAAAATTTGCTACTAGCCGATATATACCGGCGATATAAACAGACATTTTGAATTTGGCTGAGAAATTTCAAATTTAGTAGCAACAAGTTTACTAATAAAGTTAATTGAAAGCAAAAGCAATAAAGTCTGTCAAAAACAAACCTCCACGAAGTTTTAGAGACCCTTCCGCGGACACAATCCCTTCATACACCAAATGGTATATGTGGGAATAATGCGCTGCAAACAGATGTTTCGCTTCTGCACCATCAACGGAATCTGAAGATTTAAAAATTATTATTAATTTTATTTATATCCCATCAATTGGACGATGACCAATAACGAATGTAATGACATTTTCATTCCATGTGCACAAATGCACAGCGTTTTAGCTTTACATAGTATTTTAATTCAGTAACATCAATTCAACAGCGCGCTGACAGCGTTGCTCACCTATGATTTGCTTTAAATGCTTCAATCTACTTGCCAGATCCCGTTTAGAATCCAGCAGTTTAACTGTGGACTTCTTAACGTCCGTTTGAGTTTTCTGTCTGCTAAACATCTTGGTTAATAGCAATAGCTAAATTTCTAGCTTAAAATAAACTCTTTCTATAATTACTAGCATATAGATTTACACTATTTTATATGCCTCAAACCTAATACCTACATTGCAACAATAAAAGAAAACAACACTATCTTTTTGTTTACAAACACTACATAATATCTGATTATATTACAAAACTAAATAAACTTCTTCACATATATTTCACCCGATGTCAATGAATCTTTCACCATACTGTCACCGGTATTGTGCATATTTTAGACACAGAACTGTCCCATCTATTAACAGTTAGTTGCAGACATTGTAACATCTTATGTTACATTTGATGCATTGGTCCACTTTATCTGCCGCTGACAGTTTAATTATGCTTTAATTTTAACAGCGCAATCTTGAAAGATGAGTTGGGTCCCGTTATACCCCAAAACAACCCTATCAACTGCTTAACAATCGTAGATTTGTCACACAAATTCCTCATAAGCAAGATGCTTGCAATTGCAAATTTTTTTTTTACAAATATTAACTTTATCGTGACCTCAAAACTATTACAACCCCAGCTGCCAAATTTACATTACGTCTCCGCTACAAAAGTAACAAAATATAGGAGGAACCACCCGACAGATTTCAAATTTGCACTCGCAATTCCATACTTCTCTGATTAAATTGCCAACTTTACGAATTAACTATTTACACACTCTTCAGCTCCTTATATCACCGTTTACCGTGACCAATAAATTACTAACTGTCGTTTATTTTGTGCCGTGTCTTTAGAAAAGCCGTATCGAACAGAGTAAACTATTTTGTAGATGTAGGTGCATTAAATTAAAAATATATATAAATATTACTGTGAAGCAGCAGTAAAGTTAAATGCACTTTTC
Source organism: Callyntrura sp. NNG-2020 (assembly GCA_027744055.1). Lineage (NCBI taxonomy): Eukaryota > Metazoa > Arthropoda > Collembola > Entomobryomorpha > Paronellidae > Callyntrura > Callyntrura sp. NNG-2020. The sequence continues at coordinate 28,933 of JAHZNE010001193.1, read as the reverse complement.
TGGTTCATCTGCTGCTGTTTTTGTTATTGTTGACGTGATAGGTAGGTTGACTCATATGTGCACATACAGTCTACAGTACATGCCTACCGAGCTACCTAGTTTCTCTAAAGGCAAGTGCAAATAGTGTATTTACATACAAACCCTGTGTAACATAACAAGATAGAATATTCATGGTGAGAAGAGGGCAAGAGCGATGATGACGAGGATGAGGATGAAGTGTCAGCCTCTCAGCAGCCAACATAGCAGATACTGCGACGCGAATTTGTGTGCAGCGAAGGAAAAAGCCGTATGTTTTTCTTTTTAGACAGATGCAGGGGCAACGAAAGACTCAGCTGACGTGAAGCGAAAAGTTAAAGGATGATGTTTTGTTTACGTAGCGCAAGGAACGCTTCTGTTCTGTTAAAGAACGGGTTGGTGAATCACCATTTTACAGTTGCCATAATATGATGTTGATTAAAGTGACTGCTTTTGTCCTGGACACACTGGACATTGTAATTTGGAAATGATGGTAAAGGAGTCTAAATATCGGGGACGGTTGGGTTGAACAGAGAAGAGTAGGAACAGAGTGTCGTGTTGTGAATGAAGGAAATGAGTAGTGCGTCAATTTGTAATGTAGTTAAAAAAGAGATAATCTTTCAGTTTTGTGTGTAGTTCATTATGTTACTTGTGCGTTCTAGGACACGTTAGTTTTAACAGTTCGTGTGCATGTTCACGGGGACGCTTTGGAAAAAGTGATGCTGGTTGTATACTGGTAAAAATATAATAATTTCTGCAATATTGAAACAGTGAAGTGATATTTTACTTGGAAAGCCACTAGGATAATAACTGAGGAAAGAGGTACACAATTTTATCTTATGCATTGAACAAATGACGCTTTATCACAATTTGACGTGAAATCACTTTTTAAACAAACGTTGAAAAATGAACTAAAGTTAGTGTTGCTTTAGATTGAAAGCATTATGTAGTATAACATAACACGTATTCTATAACATTTTGACTTTCTTGTTAGTAAGTGAAAATGACTATTGCCAACTGCGTTAGAGAACCTCTAATTTGAAGTTTGTTAAACATGTTAAACCGTTTAAATTTGTATGTTCTAATGATATTCTTGTGCGACGCACACTTATTTAAATTACACATGCTCGACTGCAATATTTGTTGATGTTACTGAGATGAATTGATTCTTTTCTTGGAAATAACAAATAGAATTTCATGTATCATTTATAAAATGTGTTTCACATACATATTATTCTATATACCTTGGTTCTGGGTTGATTTTATTTAATAGAGTCATAAATATTTTGGTGCTAGTTTGTCTTACCTTTTTTATCTCTTTTTATCGCTTTTATCTAGCTGGAATCGTTAGCATTGAATCAAGATGCACAGTCCAGGATCCATCAACTCTAGTCGTACTCAATCCCCGTTAGGTTTCAGCTATGCCGGAAGTAGCACAAATTTACCACCACCTGCTACCCACAGGTATGCTAATTTACGTACAACATACGACATTGACGGTGGTCAATTTAAGTATTCTTTAAACCAATGCAATGATTAGAGGTGATGTGTCGTGGAAAGCAAAGTATTGGTTGTGATTGACGAATGTTGGATGTCGATCGCTAAAAAGAAAGAACAATGCACCAATACTCCTACTTTGTTACAGTAAATTCTTAATAATTTTTGTGATTGTGGGGTGGGGACCAATTAGATTTCACTAGTGTGATGAAAGCATAGGGATTTTGTATTTATAATCGCTTTGATGATAAAAGTCAATTTAGTTCTGTCTTTGTTATGCATGAATATATTCATTATTTCACTTTGTCACACAACATAGAGAGAGAGAGAGCTATCGGTCCAAAAAAGCATATAAGACAACAACAACAATATCAACTTTTGCACGATGTGGTTTTTTATGCAAAATAAAAAATAAAAATTTTTTTATGAGAAATTGCTCAAAATACGAGAAGACGTTTATGTTTTGCCTTACGCTTTATTATATATTTCAGAGGATAAGTTTAGTATCTAATATGTTGTGTAAAGAAAACGAAATACAATGTCATGTTGTTGGGACTGATGTGATGTGCTGCAGAATAAACAACATTAGAAGTAAACATTTTGTATTTGCAGAAACAAAAGCACAGTTTGCCCGAGATGACCCCGCGTTCTTGGTTCTCTTAGGAGTGTTTTTATTAGGTGAAAAAATTATTTAATTTACAAGTTAAAACAAACTTATTATGATGATAAAAATAATCTTGGTATCTTTAGTATCTTCGGCGGGGTTTGGATTGGTCCTACGTATGTCATTTTTAGAATTTATACTTCTATTTATGTACATTATCTTCGTTGATTGTGTATTCGTTGGAGTAGTTATCGCCACACTGGTTTGGTAAGATTGGTTATTTCTGTACGTAGACAAACACGATAAATCTCAGAAATTAAAGTTTCATTTGTTCTTGATGATAATATGTTGGTGACAGGTATTTGTGCAATAGGCATTTGCTGAAACCAGGCGTGCCTCAAGACAATCGCGTTGAATGGGGGTATTGCTTTGACGTCCATCTTAATGCCTTGTTCCCGCTTCTAGTGCTTCTTCATGGCGTTATGATTCTTCTGTATCATGGTACCTCTAGATTAATAAGATGTGAATGAGTGTAAATAATACTAACTACTAACCTTTTAGTTACTAAAAATCTTTTCTGGCTGTATTTTAGCTGTCATTGGCCATGAATGGACTATATCAATGGTCTTGGGGAACACACTATGGCTAGTAGCCTTGGGTTATTATATTTATATAACCTTTTTGGGCTATTCAAGCCTGCCTCAACTACGATCAACGAGGATATTTTTATATCCACTCACGCTTCTCGCCATCTTGTACATTGTCACTCTTCTAATCGGCTGGAATGTGTCTACCACCCTTATTAATTTTTATAGGTATAGAGTATTATGATTGAATTCTCCCACTCTCGATGTATACTAGCGAACTTGTTTGAATAAATTAATTTGCTTTCCGTAGAATGATTTGACTCGAGAGTAATTTGTGGTGATGCTGAGAAAAGACTAATATTAATTGATGGTATATCACTCTTCGTCGGATATGGTGCAAGGAGTGATGTGATGATATGGTGAAACACTTCCCGAAAATATTTACAGAATACAATAATATTAATTAGACAGTTAGCTTTAATATACATGAGATGAGATAAAGATTCGTAGATTGGAATGTACTGATATTGAAATTTTAAACAATAGCAATAAATTATTTTTCTTTATTTGTCGTTTTTCTCACTTCGCATCATAAAGTAATCTAATACATGTATGGAAAAATCTCTGAATTAGTGAACTTGTAACCAAACTTTGTTAACCGGGATATAGACATTTTAAGCATCATGATCATGAATTTACAATTTGCATAACAGTAAGTAGTTATAATTTAAGCTTTGCAGATAAAAAAGTCTGAAACAGTTTGCATATTCATACAGAATATATAACAGGTTATTATAAATACGTAACATTAACGTCCTCAAACTTTGATAATATATAAAGCTCTGGTTAAGTTAAATATGTCCTATTAATAAGATACATATAACATTAATAGCGGCAGTATTTAGCGTCTCACAGGAACCATTTTTATATACCAATATTAATATTAATATTTTATATTTGGTTTGTGTTTTGCTCTATATGTATATAACCCCAACCAGAAGACATTGATTTTTAGCTGAACAAGAATCAAGCGTAACATTGAAAACGTCTTTCTTCACAGAAACTCGCCGTCGACAATTTTGTTCATTGGCTTCAAGTGATTGGAATCAAATCTCTATTTCAAACATCGCAATCTACCTCTGTTATCTAGTGCAATGTAATTTAATTGATATCAGTTTCATCAGTCCTGTTATCATCATCATAGACAGACATATATTATGCGCTACGCGTATGCATATATTATTTACTTCTCGCAAAATGCTTCTAGCTAACAGAAAGATTCGTGTGTGATTTGAAGGGAATAGAGTTCTTTTCGAAAGCCGACAGGAAAGAAAATGTTTGGTAACTATTATACTGTTCCAATAATAGTTCTTCACAGATCATCAATAGGATCCCGAAGATCCTTGGCATCGAAATCTTCACTTTGCGCCACATTTTTGCTTTTCTTCCGACCATTCATTAGTTTCAGTGGAGTATATCTTCCACTTGATCCTGAAATCATTACAAAACCATAATTAGGTCTTATGTTGCACATATCGCTAAATTAACATATTTTCTTAAGGTTGTATTAGTACCATAAGTGGCTGGCTTGTCAAAGTCATACTGCCTGGTATATGGAGACGACTTAAGACACCAGTAGTGTATCATCAAGTACAGAATACAAATGAACACGGAAACAAGAGAAAGAATTTTCAGCAGGAGATCTTTAGATAGGAAAGTCAGCCCAACGAATCCAATTACTCCGCCTAGTCCTCTTCCTACAATAAATTGATTAAAATATTCGATTTACGATTATTCGATAAAGTCCAAGTTGATTGGTAAATCATTTTACATGGTAAGACTCTGGCTGAAATATCCACTTTATTTTGTTGTGGCAAAAACATAACCACATACTAATAACAAAAAGAAAAACGTTAATGCAGAACTAGCTGACTACGTATACGCTATGTAGTGTTTCTATTCCTATGATAGCTTTGTTTTGGACCCATAAAACTGGAAGCTACACAAATTATTTTTTGGAAAGCCCACTACAATCCTCAATTACATCATATTATCTAAAAGCGTAGTCATTTAATTCTTTAAAAACCCTCATGCCCATTATAAACCCATAAATACATGATAATGCGCGTCGGTAATGTAATTGCATAAACGTTCAAACCGCATCTATAGTATCGTGCCGCGATTTAATCCCAACCTAATCCACTATCATTACGCCATTAAGGGCCATTATCGAATAATAGTCAGTGTTGAAGGAAGGATTATAGTGGCTTAGCATTAAAGGTTTCTTTGTTGTAGCGTAGCTGAAGACTCACCGAGGGCGCAGTAAAGGGTAACAACAACAGCTTGGCAAGTTGCAGCTAAACTACGCGGAGCTGAAGCGTACGTTGTGTATGATGCTGAAATCCAAACCATGATAACTGAAAATGTATCCATCGCACGTAATAGAATACTCCATGCTGCTTCGGATCCTGTAAGGTAGGCATAACCTAAAGAAGACAAAAACAGAGAAATCATTATTGCATTCCATTGTATGAACAAAGATATTTTAGGATTGAAATCTTTAAGTGTACATGTATATCCCCGCGGCTTTGTTGTAAAATACAAAATCCTCTACTATTTTATATGCTTTATTTTTGGCTTCTCTAACTAACGATGTACTGATTATCTTTTTAGAAATAAAATGTTTCTATAATGTAAAAGCAGAAATAGGGAAGACGACGCGCAATTTAATGGACATGATCATCTAGTTTAGCTTGACAAGTATTTTCGAGAGAGCCGTCACATATTATGTAAAATAATTTGAGTCAAAGTCAAAATGCTTTTCTCTTCGCCTGGCAGGTGGGTTTTTCTATTCTTTCTCGTCATCGTTTCCATACGTAATGCGCATATCCCAAGCACACATATATTGACGTTAAATTGATATCCCTCTACAGATTGCTCACATTCAAGAGCATTAGCAATTAAGGGTCTAGCCTTGGTGCGTAAGGAATAATGCTTTAAACAAATTAGTCAAACGCATGTGACCTCAGGCTACAAGGGACGAACGGACGTGATTAAATCATTACTTTAGGAAAAGAAACGGATCCTGACAATTTTTTGTGTTGATTCAATGACTGATAGGTTTCACCATAAAATCCGATTGGGTTTTATTAATATAACAGTTATACCACTACGTGCACTTCCTCGTTTACGTGACGAAAAGTTGCTCAACAAGTATATGGACTACTTCATGCTGTTTAATTGTTAACTCGTCAGGCATGAATTTCGATACTGTCTGATATTAATAACTTTTATAATTAATGTACAAATCCCGTAGTGCCTGTAGGAGTCTATCGGTAGCATACGTAAAATAAGTTTCTAACAATCGTAATTTTCTTTTTACCCATATAGTATTGACAATCCATGACTATGACACATGTTATGTCACGAATTTTTTCTTCCGCGTGACGTCTCAACTAATTGAATAGAACATGAAGACAGATAATGCATACATGACTCGGTTGAAAACGTCAGCAAAGTATTGCTCTCTTGCAAAGAAAAGCACGTTTCACAGAGGAAACGTACTTAACTAGTTGGTGACAGCATAGAAAGAATTGTCCCGTAAATAATAATGACATTTTCATAAGAAAAACGGCTTTTGGTTGTACTGCCAATTGCAGTCTTTCTAGATACTGCAACTTTTAACGATGTCACTGCTAAATTAAAAAAATGATATGTCACTTACAGACAAATTTAAGTGAGAAAGAAACCCCCACTCATTGCTTGCATGATATACAGTTGAGTTGAGTTGTGTAAAACTTTAAACAGTCTAAATTCGTTGGGGCTTTTGGTGTACCACCGTTTCTTTCCTTATCACGCTTCTCTCTTTTCCATTTATATGATGGTACATCTTCCCTTCCACAGTCAGACATTCATTCTCAAGCTTGCATTTCAACCTTTTTTATTTCAGTTTTGACGTACTTTCCTACAACAAATATGTGAACTTGTATGAACTTTAATTTTTTACCATTGATAAACACAACAATCATAACATTCTGGCACTAATTGCATCATGTTTTTATAATTTAGCTGCTCATGTCTCGTCACGCTTTGTAGGCGTACAGTTTTGAAGAATACGAAAGTGATAATGCTAGTAATTAAATCAGCTTTAAAATATAGTTTTCATACAACAAGTATCAATTTGAACCTGTTAGCTCACACATTAAATTATGATGGATATATATCTTCTCGTTATCTAAATGTTTCCTTGATGCAAAATCTTTCTCTTTTCTAATTGCAATACCATATAATCCTAAGGTGGTTTCAAAGAGTTCAATGTTTATCCACGGAGTGGAAACAAATCGTTCCCATGCATGACCGTCATCATGTTTTGCCTTTGGCATCGTAAAGAAACAAAGTTTGCATGCTACCTACCTTGGTATTTACTAACTCGGTATATGTGATGTAGTACCTATTAATGCAACACATCATTATGGCACCTACATTTTTCTTTATTTTACATCCAAAAATCCGAAAGATCATCTCTAATTAAGTCAATTTATTGATATTTAGTTAAATGAAATGTATTCAGTAACGGAACACTAACACTAACCACCAAGACCTGCTTGTTGCGAGTTATTAATAGTCTTGCATTTTTAAAGGGATTTTCTCCTCTCCTCATCCTCTCTTGCTAGTCCTCCATACTAACGTTAAAAATCTTTCAAATAAAATTGTTTGATTTGTGTAAAACCATCCTTTTTATTTAATAACTTATCACTACACTGAAGAACATGTGGTTGCGGGACAGATTTATTCAGAACGAAAATGATAAATTTTTATTTAGACAAAACTTTCTCTAGACGTCTTGAATTTTAACTGACCGTAGGACCATATTAATTCTCAGAAGAACTGCGATATGCGACACGACATCATCGGCAAAACAATTTTATTGAAAAGTCACGAAATTGCTATAAACTATGCAGTAATATAGTAGAGTGTGGTTACAGGGATTTGAAAGATGAAGGAATATTAGGAATATTTACTACCTACTTAAATATGCATTAAAATGTCAAGCCTGAAGTCTTTGATTTTAAACTGGGGGTATTCAACAATTCACCTGTTATTACTAGTTACCCTAATATGTATGTGCTTGTTACAAAATGAGTTTTGGTTTAGCAGCTGCTATTTTTGCTTTCTACTAGCGGCTTTTAAATATGAAAACAGGAACAAGTAGCAAATATTGTGGCAAAGAAGATATCTTGTAAGAGTTTGAGTGCAAAGAGCGGACTTGTCAGACGCGTTACACTGTTGTATTACACGATAAAACGTAAACGTAACAATCCCTGGTTTGAACCTTGAAGCTATACATATTATTGTTTGCTTACTCTCTGGTTGGTGTCCTCCTACTCCTTCTACCGCTGAGAGTATTGTTGTACCATGATAGTACGATCACTTACTCGAATATTACAGAGGGGCGGAATAATAAAGCCCTTAATTAGTTTGGCCTACCTGACTGTTTGTCAGTTCCTCTTCACATTACGTCATCTTGCTTTCCAAAATGTAAGAGCGCAAAATCCTCCGGCGATACAAAAATATCTATTATACGATTGCAAGTGTGGATAACTTTTCTATGTCAGAATGACACACAGCATATATTTTTGAGAAGCAACACGTTATAAGGACTATATTGAGTGCGCAGAGAGACATGAGCTAACATTTTGACACTGGTGCACATACGTAGCGTATTTCTCCAAAATCTTTAAAATATGCCATTCGTTATCATATATATATACCACTTCAAATAGATGCAAATAGAATCATTCTACTTTTCCAGTTCACACTGAAAACCACGTATTATTTCCTGCGGCTACGAGAACATTTACAATTTACAAATATGCGAATGTAGGAGTTGCCAATTTGGAGAACATTTTGTGGTGACTATTAAATTGTGAAAAATGAATTTCTATGCCTATATATGGACCATCTGTGTTTCACACATTAGGTCTATTAATATCAAGGTCAATGTATGTCTAGGCTGACGCGTTATTTTTTTAAATTTGCAGGTAGAATTTCCTTTGTACACTTTTGTGAAAATAAATGTCGAAGCCATAATTTTAACCTTTTACATGATTCCTTATGCTTCATTTTAGTCATCATCATTCTTATAATTTACAAGAACATTAATAGTTTTTAAGAATCCGTAAGGATTTTTGGTTTCTTACCTGTAAATTGCAAACAAAATACGACCAGAGCAATGGAGAAAATGTGGTGATGACCGCAATAATCAATGACTTTTTCTACACGGCAAACGAAGATTAAAACTGGTCCCACAGCAGCGGAAGCACCAAGAGCAATTAGGAACAGTGATGCCCCAACGGACGCAATTCGGTGGAAAGCCAAGACATCCAACAAGCACTGTAGAGCACCCAACGCCACCAGGATAACAAAAAATAGAGATGTGTGACCTCGCATTGTCCACCGACATATCATTGGACGGACTGACCCCGGCTTTGGTACCCATTCTGCATGGTAGGGAAGGGCAGCAGCACATAACGCAGCAATAAGTAGCCAAATGGAATAGGCGAGCACGTAATGAAGATTCCTGAAATGGGGTATCGTGAAACAATAATGTAATATTAATGAAATGAAACATTTCCGCCCGTATATTTTACTTAAACCGAATAATTTATATGTATGTAGTCCGGTTATTCAGTCCTATTATAACTAAACATGTAAGTATCAGGGATAGCGGATATAGCAAAAAAATGAATTATACAAGTTCGCAGTACATATGGCCACCCATGTTATGAATGTTGCATGCATGAGCATATGCCTATGTAAAGTATTTTTTGTCAAAAGTCAATGATGATATTCATTATTATCTCATTATGATCCACCGCATATGAAAAATTAGTAAATAACAGGTGATGCTAATGATGCCTCCATTTACTTCAGGATAATAATCAACATCCGTCTAAAACAACCACATTACCCAACCGTGGCCAATTTTGTACCTAGTAGATAATTGTGAACCAAGTGAAACCGAAGTTTTATGTTCGCACTTATTCAATGATATACGCTTATCCTGATGGGAAGGAAACATGTTCGACCATACAATTCAGTAATACGCATTTATTACCGTTTTAAAATGTACAATTTGGTGTGAAATAAAACGTTGTTAATACACCATATTGTATGACTCGTTGTCAAACTTGTGTTATGTTACAACGATATTTCATACTCTGGTGTAAGGAATGAAAATGAATGAAATGTATAATCATTTGCCCTACAGTACCGAACCGAGTACCAGCGAGCTAAATAATGCCGAATATACAGATACAAAACGAACAGTCTCTCCTACCATGTCAAATCGAAATTTCCCTCTACGCTGACATAAAAGCACGACTTTCACATACGGTTCCAAGTGAGCGAATTGTATAATTTTGCACTTGCGTAACGTTTGAATGCAATGAAAAAATTTGTCCATTTCTACATTTATGTCTCATATAACACGTATTAGCTATGCAGACACCTTGCTTTAAGTACTTATAAAACACGGTTGCCGGGTTGTCTTGTTAGGTGGCTTTTTATTAACACCTGCACATTACCATAATGTACCGCCACGGCACTCAGCACCACACATATTTCCCCCATGAGATCACGCTGTGTTTAATAATAATAGCTAATAATAGTTGAAAAATAGGAAATGTTCAAAATCTGACAGGACACTCAGCTTTATCTTTCTCAACTCGGAAAACGGCCCGAATGAAATTTAAAAGGGGCGATATACTAATGTATGATGCTAGGATTTAAAAAAAATCATTATGAACACGTGTAAAATGCATGCCATGATTACTTGTCCTGAGTACAAGGTTATGTTACAACTTACAAAGCTGAAAATATCAGTGCTCAGGTACGCTTTTTTATATTATGCTATGTTGCTTGTAATATCCAAAGGAAATTTTTATTGCCATTACAATTCGGCTCTTCGTTCCGTCCCGCCGCACAATGAGTTACTTTAGTCAACAAGGGAGTTATAACGTACATGGGAAATACAGCAAAATAATTATGATGGTGATCGTAAGTAATGCTCTGAAATAAGTAACGAACCACATGCAGATTCACTTACCAACAAAACTTTTAGTTTCTTACATTATTATCTATGTAAGTCGTAAGTGTATTTTGGCTGAGCCGACATGTAAAGTTTGGACAACTCCGCCAACATCCTGCCGTAAACGTATTTTCTCCTCAATTAAGCTCATTTCTTACAATGCCTCACCACTTGGCAATACCTTGGCAAGCAATTTCCTACTCATATGTAATAATGATGTTCATATTGTACATTTTTTCCTAATGTTACATTTACAATAAGATATATCATCCCACAAAAAATTTCTATAACAGCTTTTACTACTGACTGGGCTGCATCATAATCCTACCTCCAATCTCTGTGTTCGGAACACCCATCTACTTTATCACATACATAGCTTCAACTAGGTATGCAATGACAAGTGTGCACTCGTAATGTGATGGTGCCGATAATAATAGCTATAACTTTATTCTTGTTATTTTCCAACCATTGTTAAATAATTCTAACGTATTCTATATATACGTTGCATAAGTATGCAAACAAAGAACTAAAAAAGTGCCACTTGTTATAGTTATTGTGTATAATATATACAGAAAACACGATTCGTGGGACAATGAGGCATATACTATTATACAGGTCTGGATCATGAAAGTAAATAAAAGGAAAATTACAATATGAATGATATATCTTTATTGTGCTGCATATGTACAAGTGGATGACGATAATGATGAACGCTTGGAGACGCCAGTGGTATCACCTTGAATGCAACAATGATTTAAAGGAAACCTTATAAGGGCAGACGCCTGATTGTGCATATGCATTTTTTCATTCCAATGCCCCGCAAGGATGTGCTGTGAGGATACGTAAATGAGGTGTCTATCTACATTGCTAGAGTTTTAGTTTTCTAAATGGTTAGTGTAACATAAGTACAATCAGAAACAGCGCACTTTTAATATTCGAACGTATTTGAAGATGATTTGTTTGAAAAATATTGCGGTCAAGATTATTTTTACAAAGTTACAGTGACAAAGATTACATGCAGGCCTTTCGTTGCTTTCATAGCTAGTCAATCCATGTATTCTCCATAGCTCTCAGCACTTTCACAAATAAATGATAAACGGACACATTAAAAAATTCTGGTCTTATGCTATTTTCCAGGCGAGACCATTATGAAAGAACTAAAGCTTTGGACATTGAACAGAGAAAATTCTAAATGCTGCAGTCGTTTTTATCAGTTTACTGAAGCGTTCTATTAGGTACACAAACTGCCGAAAATGTAAGCATTTCACCGCTATCAGGCTATCACACAAAATTTATGGTTGCATACTTGTGTAGGTTGTCTGTTTTGTCTCTGTGTCGGCAATCGACAAGAAAAGAATTAGGCCTCGTTGAAGAATTGCACATTTACATACAAGCATTTAATTACAATCTACCATTTAAAATGATTAATGTGGACTTTTCGAATAGACTCATTCACATGGTGAACCATGTAGGTAGCTTCTAGTGGAAGCATCTTCATTTTTTTGCTGTTAAATATACCATATCATATCATCTCAATTACCTCGTACATTCAACTAAAACGCAGTTAATCACCCTTCAATTTACATAGTAAGTGCGATGCCACTTTTCTTTCAAAAGACATTTACTCGCACAACCGCTGTATAGCTCACAAAACAATAACAAATATTTCTCAATAGGGGTTGGGCGTACTTTCCTTTTCGTTTTAGTGTGCGCGTCAGAAAAATATATCCTAACTTTTTGGGTCCTCCGCAAACAAAAGAGTGTGTCTTCATCGTCACACTCTCACTTCATTGAAGATAGTTTGCTGTAATACAGCAAACCACATTTTACATTTCTCTGATCAGACAACAAATAAACAAAGTGTGTCTCTTCCCCCTGAGTGTACCCTAGTCCTATGGAGCTGTTTGATGATCTGATGATATATACGTGCTATATCATGGTGCTTTATGTGCGGGATGCACAATGAAAAATGAATCCTGATGTAAAGGTCGGCAGACAAAAAGACAAAAAATATGCTTGTATTTCTTCAAATATTCTTTCTCGTCCTTTCGTCACCAGAAGCCAGTCAAATATTTATGGGTAGCTGTTCCTGTTGTCTCGCAAGCAAAATGAAATGCAATTGTCAAATTGTCATTGGTCGCAGGAGGCTTTACACAAAATTTAACTTCCGCGGTTTACAAGATATAATGACCATATTGTTATGTTTTGGAATTAGGTTCGGCATGTGTGGAGGATTTCCAGACCATCTTACCAGGGAATATCGACGGATGAGTCAATGAACTGAAAAAGGAACGTTAAGGCCGGTGACATTACAAAAAATCCCAACGAAGCATATGTGTACTGACAACCGAAAAATCCACTATGTTCATGAGACATGCTGAGAATTCCAGAGTTGATGAGTCCAGCTGCTGAGATTAGTAGCATCTGTAAAAGGCACAGACAATTAACAATGGGATTACGATTGGGTTGTACAAAGTAAATAGCTTTACTGAAAAGAACACTTTCACTACCACTGCTACTACTAATAATGAGATGAGTCAATGTGGCATTTGAATTCTATAGCATATATGCATGTTCATGCTTAACAAGGCTTTGAGATAAATTAATCAAATAGCGTTGATTTTTCATTTTACCCCACCCCATATATCTGTAAACGAAAGGGTACTCAAAGGGAAAAGGGATAAACGTAACTTAAATTTTGACATCTCTGTGGGAAAAAGGTCTACTGAATCACCGGATCAGTTAAAGGTAGTATTTTTCGTATAGCTTAATACTAACATTATATCGATATGGTTCGTGCCTATTATTTCCGGTTAATAATGTACGAGATAATATATCTTCTGTTTGTGTTACTGAAAATTTGTTGACTCCATCAAATTCTTCTGGCATTGGCCTTTAAATACTCGTAATTGGTAAAATTAAAGTATCAACTAACTATATATATTACTTGTCTCTGTAGGTCTTTTAGTATACATAATTATAACTTTCGCTTATGCTATTCCACTTACCGTCCCCAATGAGTGGATGGCGACAAAAGCCCCAAATGAGATTATCCATTGAAAATAATCACTTTGGCAGGTCCATTGATCTGGCTCGTGGGAGTCCCATCGCAGGTCGCAAGAAACGTGACAGTGAGCAGACAATGGAGAGCACGACAGTAAATGGTGAAACTCTTGCTTCGTTTCAGAGTAACCTTCAAAAATCAAACAGACTTGAGTGAAGGAAGAGTTATTCTCAGTATAAGCAAACAATGAAGCTGAATAGGGAATTGGGAGTCGTTGAATTATATATCAAACTCACACAATCCAAGTACACGTATTACCAACATGTAAGTATAGGTACATATAGACTAATCTCCGAAGTTCACCGTCTGGTGGATGAATGTAAAAAGCGGCACACTAATAGTTACATATTACATGCTATGCAATATAAATGACCCAACTATGTCTGACAAAAGTGAGTGTTTTGTAAAAGCCTGGCGTAGGTGGGCTCTGATTTATATGGTCAATGATCTGGATCATTTACTAACAAACAATCAAGTTATGGTAGCCTTCCGCGTTTGATACTCGTTGTTAGTTTACGGGACAAGATAAACACGGGTATGAACTTTAATCTACGTAAAAGACATCACTGTGTGTCTTTGTAAAACGTAAAAGGTTGGATGGAATTGTTCAATTTGAACATTTCGATTCTCCGTCTGAATGGATTAAGACTATTCCAAAGGGCTTTGTAGCACGCTGTTTATTTCTAACTGCAGTCAAAGGAGCAACGCGTTATTGCCGATTCCAGTCGCGTATCTGTAAAATTCGCAAGCTTGTGTTTCGATCCAAATTGTTGTTTCTGTTAAAGCCCCATTGTTCCAACATATCATGATCCATGACACATCACCAAAGAAAGAATGATCGAACGAGTAAAGTGATCTTTGTAAACAAAGAACAAAGAAGCAATACCCTATGGGTATGCAGCATGTCGGAAATGGAATTGAGGAGAGAAAGCTTATTCTATAGACGGGAATGATAATGTCATCCCAGTAAACACAACTACATACAATCAACCATCATCAGTTTTTCAGCATGGCTGTTAAAGAATTCATGATAAATGCTAGCTAATCATGTTAGGATTCTGAAGCAATGCTCAATTTTCTTCATTATTTTCTACAGACACGAATCCAGTTACACATTCTTCTTTTTCACTTGAGTTACTTTCTGAAAAAGGAAAAAAATATCGACTTTTGGTGTCTCAACATTACCCCTTGGCTATTTCATCAAATAACTTTGTGTTGTGTGTGTGTGCATATATACCATTACGTATGTTAGCCATTTTCAGCAAAACAGCCATAGTCACTAGTAGCAGTATGTGAAGCTAGCGGATTCTAAAATACACAGACTCCCTAGCTGTAGATGTATTCATCAAACACTTGACTCAATAGCCACTTTAGTTTCGTCTCGTCACAGTAAACTAAATTCTCCGGAAGCAATATGCGATTTCTGAGAAACCTCAGAGAATTTGTTATGTCATTATTGATTCGACTTGTTTTCCTTTACTCCGTCGCCAGACACTCCTTCACCTTGAAGGAGTTTTCGGGGAAGATAATGAAATTAATCCATTTCGTGATTTTTTGCTCTTTTCCTTTCCCCTAATGACGTGATGATGAACGCTACAGTTACATACATACTGTGGGATTGGTTCGTCTGGTGGAGATTTATAAGCCACCATCAACCCACTTGGCGCATTTATTTAACCTATAAAACTCTGGGAATAAATGAATACAATTATAGTTTCCCTCATTTGCTGGACTACCACCATTATCTTCATTGTCGAAGGTTGTTTTCGGTCGCAAACGGAGATACATTAGGAGATCCCATCTTCGTGCATTTATTCACGTATTCACCTTTCCGAAAAAATCAATTAGCTCGACAATGAAAGCGGCTTCCCAGTTAAAAGGCAGTTGAGACAACCATTTTCAGAGTTTACGCTCAATTTAACATACATGTTATTCCTTTTCCCCTCTCTCTCCTACCCTACTTCACATTCATTTCCTCTTGTGTTTTTTCTCTACACATATCAGCAAACAACATCGAAAAACATTATACGGTGTGTGATGGAGTGAGTCGGCGAAAAAATCACAAGACCTAATTCTTGAGGGTTTAGTAGGCTTCATTTAAGCCCAACTCATCGCATCGTCATCATCATCATGGTCAAAAACGACAGCGAAACTTCTCCAATTCCATTTTATTCCCTTGTTTGCAATAATGGGACTGAAATGGAGATTTCAGTGCAAATGCTTAGCCCTTCTCATCCACCAGCACGGTCTACAAATTTAGGTTCTCCATAATAACCACATAAAATTGATGATAATACTTTACGGCGGCACATATGTGCATTTTTGGTGCTCATCATGACTGCCAGAGTCATATAGGCGACTTATGCGGGAGTTTTTCCATCTACTTGATGCAGTATACAACTACGCATATTCTACAACGGGCAGACCACGTTCAGGCGAGTTATAAACGGAGGAAGTCAACCAATGGTTTATATCTCTCCCCCACAGCCATATAGTCATTTAAGAATATCCCCAGAAAAACTGCGACTTCCGCCGCTTGTCAGTTAAGCTAATTTACCCGAAGGCTTTTCTAATTATGACTACACCCGAATAGAAGGAGAAACACTCAGCAGTCACCGTTACCATCATATTAAACATTGTGTACCACATGTTCATGTTTACTGTATTGGACTCAAGCGGGGGTTGTGCTTGTGCTGGCTGGCACTGGCAGACGATAGGTACCACCGTTTATCATGATAGGATGCTAAGCATTCTGTGGAGAACAGACTCTCTGAATACTTGTATTATACCAGTTATAGTTATCAGGTTATCACTCATTTTCAAGGGAAATGACTTATTGTTTTGGTGGAAACCTTTGCTAACCCTTCTCTGTCTTTTTTTGGTTCAACGAATGAAGTTGTTTGTGCACCCATAAATAAGATGACTCGGGGATACACAAGTGGTAAGTAAGAACCGTAATGTGTATTCTGGCAAGCGTAAATAATGCTGCTTTCTGAAGATCACTTTTTGTGGTCATATGCACAAGGGAGTAAAATAATAAGTACGTACCAAAATGTCCCTATCCATTATTGGGTTTGCTGCTGCTGCTGATGTTGTTGTTGTATGTAAAGAATCCTGATAAAAACCCCATTAGTTATACGCACAATTAATCATGTTAACAGCCTTTCGTTCGTTGTACACGTAGCCATTTCAGTGTTTTCCAAAAGGGAAAATTAAATTTGAACAGTTTTTTTTCGTAGCCCGTTTCGTTTCATTTACTACAGGCGGCGTTTGCACTACATAAATATTCAGCATTATTTCAGGTATGAAATTGAATTTAAGCAGTAAAAATGCTCACCTCTCTGAAATGAAAGGGATGGAGAATGAAGGTGTCCTGTCATGCCGACATATGTGCAATTGCATAAATTTCGACGTGAACAGTGTGAGTGGGCTGTGGGGTGGTAAATGTTTGGAGCGCGCAACCGCCTTCCAGAGTAACCACATTTACCCATTTTCAAGGTTGCTACTATATGCAATATACTCTAACAAAGCCCACATGAAGACGGCATATACGGGAGATTTCAAGTTTCCTCATTATTATTTCACATTTGAAAACTTAAATCATGCGCAATTAGGGTCGGACACAGACGGTCAGGGGGACCATAAACAAGCGGAGTTTTATATACTCTTTCGACAAGCTCGAATTTTTTTGTTGTGTCATGCGATGATTTCATTGCTGTTTTTAAGCAATATTCAGCTAATTACCCTTGAACTGGAGAGTTGCTCATGAGTATGACCATTGTCCGTCTAGTCTGGTGTGATACGCCCATAAAAATTGCCCAAAGGCCTTTTTAAATCCAGAAATTGCATTTACATAATATTAGCATTAGCATAACGCATTACACACATCATCATCGTCCTCATGTTTTAGTAGTCCAACGGACAAAAAAATCTGCAGTGACTGCATAAGTAGAATACTATCAGTTATATCATCGTATGAATAATTTAGTGTGCTTGCATACAGACTAAAGTAAATAGTTATTATGGTCATAATCATTTTATTTTCCACTCCAGCTGGCTTTATTCTCGGGGAGAACATTAACGTTGATCATCTCGTATTGTTGGAAAAGAAGGGAAAATGGCAGGGCAGGGTAAGAGTGTAATTGATGCTGAGTTGACGACGACAGTCAACGACGGTATGGCATCACAAGGGAAAGGGGCTTGGGATGCAACTTTGTGTTGTACTGTACGTGTGTTTGTCGCTGGTCTAACTTTTACTTCTTTACACTCATACAATACGACACTTTTAAAATTCTCTTGTCCTGTCATTTCTTTTTCTTTTCACAAAATCCTCCTTCAACAAATTATGCGCGTATTACATTTTTTATGAAACCATATATTTGTCACTGCGTCGTATACATAGGTACAGGAATAATAACATAATATAATAATAAAATATCATTCTCCTGGTTAATGCAGGAATGGGTTTGGTGACTTGTGGTGACCTCATTAGTGTCGCTGTTAAAGTGGGAGTTATGAGATCACATTCATGTTGTTCTAGTTCTTGTACAACACCGCTTGAAAGAAAAAAATGAGAAAGAGAAATGTTGTTGTTCTTTCGAAGTAGTATAAATGGATAGGGAACAGGCTCTCAAAGCGCTAACTTACTTCCCGCCGTGCGTGCCTACTTGTACACAATCTTATATATATCCCTATATCATACCGTCATAGTAAAAAACAAAACTCACGCGTTCTTATTATATACTTTCTTTCGGTGAATGTGGTTGTATCTCTTTTTCATGTAAAAAGGGAACGAGAAGAAGAGAGAGAGATCTGTTGCTGAGAACTCTGGCACAGAAGGCTATAAATACAAGTGTCAAGTTGTCGGTGTTTGGGTTTTTGGAGAATGTATATATACCTAAGCGACCGCAGCGTACTGACTGACTTGCTATACAAAACTTACACAACACCCAAGATTTTGAAATGCACGCACAAGCACAATCATGTCGTGTTTTTCAAACAAGTCAAGAGCCAGAAGCACCGCAGCTGCTACTTACTTTCTGGCGTAAGGACTTTGCCTTATATTAACCAACACTTTTGAAAACACAGTAACACCCCATCATCATAGCGTAAATGTAATTTACTACTTCGTCTTGTATGTGCTCCTGCGACTTGCGACAAGTCCACTCTCGAAAAAGTCCCCAAAGTTGGTTACGTGACGCACGGATTACTGTTAAAGGGGAAAATGTGGTTTTATCTTTCGTCAGTTGTTGTAGTGTCAATAACACTATAACGTATGTAATAAAAGGTGGGAAAAGGAGAGAAAATTTTTAAATTAAGACATAATCTGATACAAAAACGTGTGAATATACTGTGTTCAGGTGGGAAGGATCCATATGAAAAGTTTCCCCACTAATTTCTTTTTGAACGAGATGGTTCTCTTCTATTTTCTACAAGCATACCATAGCTTTGTGTAAGGTTCTATGCTATGAAGTAATGAAATTAATAATAGCTTCGAAAATGAAATAAAGTGAGCAGGTACATCAACGACGAAATGGCTGCAGGACAGGGAGAAAACGAAATTACATAACCCTCAAGCTAGAAGAGGGTCCCCGTCAAGAAATGTCAGTAATTTTCTGACTTGCCAGCTTCACTCAAAATAGAAATGTCAGCAGAAAGGATAAGAGAAATCTGGCGAGTGAACAGCGTGTAGAGAGCAGCATGCCCAGTGCCAGCTCCATTCAAAAACCTTTCTATACATACTTTCCACCAAAATTGACGTTTCAACTCCGTAGTTATGATTATGAGAATTGTAGTTTACAATTGCAGAGTATAACTGGCTTCACGTACTTTTGTTAATTTACTGGCGGCACTATTCTTTTCTCGTGGGTAAACTGAGGTTTAGGAAGGTCGACTGGAAAAGTAATTATTCACTTTATCGTGCCCATTCCATTTCAACTATTTACAGCTTTCGTAAATAATACATATGGAATGCACCACTTTGATGGATGCATGAATACGACCTCTCCGTGAATTATTTATTGATTAGAGAAAGTACATGCATTTCAAAGCCGAGCAAAATCGTGATACAGCTTATAGCTTCCCCTTCGTTTCGTACGTTGTACCGTAGAGAAAGTTGAAAGTGCTGGAGAAGTAAGTGTAGACAGACAGATGGACATAGACTGCTGTTGCATGCGTGCTGCACGACACTCATTTGGAAATATAAATTACTAGTATAGTTTTCCAGCCTTTAGTTAGTTATAAACAGGGTAGTAAACGCAGTACAGCTTCAGGTATGAATTAACAACAGTCAACTTTACTACTGTGTATACTAGCCCAAACTATTCTTTAAATCGGCACAAGGTACAAGGTCTTTCAAACGTTTCGATCCGGAGTTTCTTGGAAAAAACCTCCCTGGCCATTCGTGGTAATAATACTAAAGAGGATATTGTAAGCCAGGTAAACATAAACATTGATCGTACCACAAGAAGGCAAGGCTGGTGCCAGGCCAGTGGCTGTCTGTCCACTCTTTTCTTTACCCTTGAACCATTTCCATAAACAAAAGTACTAAACGTTAGCGCTGCAAGTAATGAATTTTTCAATGACCTGAACCCAAAGGATATATTGATTTGGCGATATGAAGCAAGATGTATGAATAGGTTTTATTCAGGAAGTCCGTACTATAGTAAACGTAGCAAAAAGGAAGAAGTTTAGAGAAGAAAGAATACTGGGTACATACATGTGTATGTGTATGTATGATAATGATGAAAGCGTGCTGCTTTCTGTACGTTTGTTTTTTGACGATAATATGCTAAGGTCAAGGCTTCTCCCTTTCTCTGTTGCTCGTGAATGTACACGTGAATCATAGTATTGTGCATGATGGAAGCTATAAAAAAGGGGAGGTTCCGATAACAGCGCCTTCGGTTTAAAATACAATTCAAAGAAAGTAAATGCCCAATTTAGACTTAAACGACCATACCATCACATAAATTGCTTGGAAAGCATTACGTAGTTTCTCTCCTCGGCAATAACAACAAATAGGCTAGTTTATCCCATAAATTCCCCACAAAAGGGATTTTCTGAACAACTTTTTACTTACCAACAAGCGGATAACGGCATTTCCCATCATCATCAGTGTAACCCGATAATGCCGAGGCGTGCAAGGGGATTTCATGCATATCCTTGTCGAAAGCGAAACAAAGGGATTTATATTTGAAGTCTGCATTATCATCCACACAAACGTGTGGTGGAGCACCGGACAACCACGAAAGGGGATCTTCTCCGTCATCGAGTAAATCTTCATATTCCGTTGGGGAAATTTGCGCTTCAGCTACCAAATTATCTATCAGATCATAATTTGGCTCTTCTGTTGTACTTGTGGTAGTAGTAGTGGTAGTGAATTTATTTGAAGATGGTCTTAAACGACTCCGCACTTGGGCCGGATCAAGAAACTGTAAAGAGAAAACATCCATGAAAACGATTAACTTGCGAACCAGTACCCCGTTAGGTCTATAGTACATCAAATTTACCACCTCACTTCACTCTTCATTAGAAAATCAACCAATTGCGATTTCAACAGTAGTAGCAAAATTCCCCCATGGAGGTGCTCATTTATATTCTGCCATGTACTATATTGTTTACAATTTGTGCTGTGCGTTTCGTAAGCATCAACAAAACATCTTTATCCAAGATAACGTTTTCCGCATTTACATCTCCAACTAAAGAAATACATTTCGCTTATAGTAGTTTATTTAATAGGTCACCAGTCGCCATCCCCTGTACCACAAGATGCATAATCGCTACTTCGCATGCGTTCTACAAATATATAATATATAATCGCTCGTATAGATTATTATTGTGCAACATCAATCATTGCCATTGTGTTGTCTCCCGGCCTATTAACTTTATAATGGCTAGTCATAAATATTTAATGGAAAATGCTCCAATGACGGCATCAATATGATTCCGCTAAGAATATTAAGCACTCGGGATTTCTATACAAGAACACAAGCGATAGCAATGATTTTCACTTTCCAAATCTCACGAAATGCTTTGTACGACTAGTATAGTACCACCACAAAACCTACAAAAGACAAAATGGTGAAGTAGGGAAAATGCGCGCCTAACGAGACGTCCAAATGTAATGGCGTATTCATTACAGAGAAACGACGAATTGGCGTTGGTTAGGAAAAGTGGCTACAACTATACACACACATCCTACATCATAATCATAGTATCCGTGCTAATTTGAATCTGAATTAAGAAAAAGGAAATTACTTGCTGGCAGGGTATCACGAATTTTACGAAAAACATTTACATCCCCACTGATTTAATGACATTGTCACTTGCCCTTGCGTACCTAATATAGAATTGCCATCACCCGCAGATATATACTCCACCAACACGCAAAAATAGGGGCAGACAATAATCATATTAGCTGTTCTAGTTATTCATGCTTGGATGGTCCTTGAAAATTTGCTTTACAGATATCAGAGAAACTTTTTTGTTGCTTCCACACTATATTATTATTACCACCCATATAAACTAACACCTATCAATATTCACCGCAGACACAACAGCACATGCGGAGTTTTCTGTGTAATGTATCTTGTTTTTATTGTACACATATCCCACGGCCACGTTCATTACTTGTTCCTTGTTGCACATTAAATTAAGTCAATGTGTCCTGGGTAGATATATTTTTTCACTTTATGTTGTACATGTTCAATGATAGTAATATTTAAAGCAGTGAACGCTTCGTAAAACGTGCAAAACAGCATCCGTTCTGTCTTTCATCTCGTCTGTTTTTGCTCAGGTTGTCAGGTTTTTACCGTACGGTACCATAAAAATTGTCACATTAACGTGTTTTCGAAATTCAGCATCGTCAGGGGACAACTGGCTGTTGGTTGCTCATGCATGGGGAATACGATGAAAAAAAAAATTTGCGCAGGAACCATTACTAAAATTATTTTATAGAGTTTTCATCCTTTTTATTGTCATCTCTCTCCTGTATTACCACCAGAACCACCATATGCTGTTAGGCATCCCACGCGAAAATCACCAAAGGAGACAGATTTATGCTATATATAACTGACCTGCTTTAGATAGTAATCTTTTGTACGGTATGGAAGTAGTAGTAGTATTATTATACGGCTATCATGATGACGGCGTACTTTTTCATCGAATGAGAACACCAACCGCCGAAGATGATCATGATCGTATAGCCAACGAGCTATAACAACATCAGAATAGAAATGATTATGTGAAAAGACCTCGCTCTTCTACCCGAAGTTGCTGTAGTAAGCTTTATGATAATTTCCTAGCCATGTTGACTTCTACTGTCTGCAGAATAATTATCCCGATACTTTTATTCTGTTGGCCATCCCGTCTTTAATAGCTACATGCATTATATACCTTGTTACCTTGCTTATTTTCGGCGTCTACCGCTTCCCGTCAAAGGTATGTAAATAGTAAGTACATGGTCAACAATTTGTCCTTCTCTGTTTTGGAAAACCATTTTTCCGTACATGAAATCCTTATGCGCACGTGTGTAACGTCTAAAAGAAGACTCATCGACCAACCCACCTACATGGCTACATGTAGCAAAAGATTACGACACTACGTAGCATTCAATTACAAAAGTGGATAATACGAAGTTTACGGATAAAGGCTATCTTCAAATTTAACAATCCTATCTTGAGAGTCAATAATTACCTGACAGGCACTACCAATGATAAATGAGGTTTTTTATTGGTATGCCAGTCCGCAATTTTTTGCTGAGTTTTTTTTTCGCTCCTCCCAACTAATTTTTAGTTTGATGCAACTAATCAAACCCATTATTGAGAGATTTACGGAGACAGAATGTTTTTTCAAAGTAATTTTATTCTGCCTGACTTTCTGTTGAATAGGCTAGATATCTATTTATAAACATTTCAAAATCAATACTACGGTTTTTGACACGGTTGATTGACAGGCCTTAGGATGCCGATAAATCGATATCGAGAAAGATTATCTTCTCCACGGAAAGTCGACATTTCTCAATGTTTTTGAGGGTAACAAAGCCATACAAACGGAACGCAAAGACAACAACGGCAACAGTCGACATCAGCGTATTTCTCCTCAGTTGTAAGCATTCAAGCATGGAGAAGGGCAAAAGAGTGACTTTGTCTGGGATGAGATAAATCTCTCTGCTTTGCGTCGTTCCACCTTTCATCTAAAACGTTAGGAAATTTGGAAATTATTGCCCATTGTCAACGATATACTTGATCGAGAGGGCATCCGTTCCGTTCGTTTTGTTCTTATTGATTTCAGCAGGCGTGATTTTTGTGGTTTCGAGAGAAAATTTAATTTCACGTCATATAGCTATCATATATTGCAAATCGGATGTGTGTACGTTCTTCGATGAGAATGAGAATAGTAAATCGAAGCGTACATAAAATCAGAAGCAGACAACAAATTACGTAGGAGTGGTGAATCCATCGACTATCGATAAATCTTCCATCGGAAAGCCTGAAATGAATGAACATTGAACCACTAAACCATTTGGCTGAGTTGGTGTTACATGTCCCTGTGTTACCAGCAGCTTGGTAGTAGTTCGTTTACCTCTAAAGCCATAAAAACGCGTCAACGCTCAATATTACCCTAACATATATTATACATACGTATATATATACTTGGGCGACTCGCAAAATTAATGAAGCAAAGATCTTTTGATTACGACATAGATACAAGAAGAAAAATTGAATTTCATTTCGTGTTGCTCTGCTTGTATACAAGGTACTACTTACTAGATACTAGATACATATATATTGTTTTTTTCCTTACCAGAGAATCGTTGCACTCATAGCTACATTTGGATATGATCAACTTCCCACCGCATCCGTCAGAACAGTCACCAACAGTGTCTGTAACCAATTCGGCCATGGAGGATGTGCAATTGATCCGACTAGGTAAACATGACGATACTTCTCTATTTCGGCCGGATGAATATACATCCTTTGAAATGAAGATTGCCGCATTTGCAGTAGAAGTCGTGTCTGTGGTAGAGAAGATACTGGCTGTAGCATTAATATCGATACTACCGTTGTCATTTTCGTCACACCAGGTAAGTCTATCAGAGAATCTGTATGGAGCCGCTGGAGGAACGAAGAGGATTAGGGGATAAAGAAGACCACCAAGGAGGAGACATATCCATAATACCTGTAAAAAGGAAAAGAGAAGAAAGTTGTAAAAAAAATTTTTTATCATGCACAATTTTTCTTGGCTGTACTGCACTATGTTATTTCACGGCGGCACGAGATGAATGAACACATTTATTATTATGTTGAAGGAAATGTATAGAATGTAAAAAAAGAGTTGAGGAATTTATATTGTGGGTTTGTTCGATGCTGACATTTTGTGTGTCCTGTGTCCCAATTTGGTTCAGTGATCACTGATCTGATGAAAAAACACACTGTGTCTTGTTGTCGTCGCGGCTGCTTAAAAATTGGATATAGGGCCACATTGCTTCCCCTCTCCACAAACATACAAGGTAACAATCTTGATTCAGCATGAATTAGTACGAACGAGTACGGAGTTTTCTTCCTGTGTGTTTATTGAGGTTTACTTAATGTGATCTATTAAAACCGGCGACAGTCATGATGGCTACAAGGACGTTTTATTACCGCTGTAAAGACACAAACGTACATTCTTAGAAATTGTGTCGCAGTGCTTCGCAGGAGGAAACTTTTTTTTTGCTCTGGTAATAACAAACAGTAGTAGTCAGGAAAGAAAATTCTTGTCACTGTGTCAAAATTACACATGTTCATGGAGGAATGCAGTGCACAGGATGTAAATCTTGCTGATGAGGGCAGACATAAAAACATTATTACCTAGTTAGCTGTTGTATCTACAAATATTTACTGAATTTTTTATACATGTCATTCGCATTCGAGAGAGAGCCATGTGTGTGTACACTGGCGTGAAATGGCCACATGTGAGAAAATGAGCATAGTGATGAGTACAACTCACAGAAACGGTAGCAAATGTACATTCTCACATACTTTGTCTTTCCCCGTGTGACGTGCAATAATATTCCCTTTGTTTAGGTCACCTATTTTCCATTTCGTCAGTTGATTTATGGCTGGAAAAGCCTAAAATTAAATGAGCCTCATAAAGTCATATAGATATGAGTTCACGATGCAGTCGATTGTAATAATGAAATGATATATTTGATTACAACTTTTATATTGTCAATTGTCATTCTACATGTCTTTAAAATATCAAATCACAAAAATCCTTCGTACTTTGTTTATTTAACAGTAGTAGTAGTAGTCCACTATACATCATATATGGAGTTTTATAAGCGCAATAAAAATAAAATATTGTTATTTCGTATCGGTGCACCGAAAACCAGTAACAATGAATTGCTACAAACTTTACGTCAGCAATTGCCCTTAGTTAGCTCTCCTGTTATACAGCATGCTGCTGGGGAAGAAACAAGTTGTTTTTTTTTTGCTTATTCCGGTTACAAACTTAGAATTCTCTGCAAACCCAGCATTTTTCCAACTCGTATGAAACTGATTTATGGACAAGTACATGGTATTTTTGTAAAATGCACCAACGCCACTACTATCTTTAATGTACTTTCAGTTGTAAAACAATGAATGTTGTTATTTTTCGTTCATATTGTAATATTCCCTGCGCATCATTTGAAAACAATCTAATCTGCATTCCGTTCTTGAACAGAGTACCACGCTGTTGCTATTATTTCATTTTATTCGTGCAGAATACTGTTTGATGGGGTTTAGTACACACATGCATTCCCATTCACCATTGCATCATTACTACTATCATCACAATTTTTTAAAACTCCGCTTCTGCAGTGTTAAAGCGGGGACGGCAAGTGTGTCTGTAGCGTGGAGAGACTGCTGTGCCTCGTATACGAATTTCAAGATTAAATAGTTGATAATGTCACTTTTTTCATGGAGTATGTGTAACAGAATAAAAAATGGATTCTTTTGCATCAGAAAGATACTTTATCATATCCCCTCGAGCCATAACGTCACCTTTTATTTTATACTATATGTATGACGAATAAAAGTACGTTTCATCCGCGTTTCATATATATATGCATTATTTGTAGAAAACTTATACGGATACTTTATGCGCATAACTTTTACAGCATTTTGTATTATTGTGTGCATATATATGTCGAATACAATAATAATATAATGCATAGTAGTTTGTACACACACGTTTCATTCTTACCCCCTCATAAAAGTATTACAGTCTCGGTGGGAATCACTTTTTTGGTTTTTGCTCTCTTGGCTATATATTGTAGCTTCACAGATCGGAATCAAGTTGATTGTTGTAAAATCGTATTTTACTCGGTTGCTCTGTGTATTCGCGGCATTATATCTATACAGCGTTTCGAAGACTTTTTCCCAAATATAAGATCCTTGTGTTAGATCATCTCATTTTCCTTTTCGTAGTTGGGAAGATCAAATCTTCTCAGGCTCATGCTTTTTTAAAAACTTTGTTAACTTTTTAGTACTACATCTACCACGAGTACATGGTGGAAACTAGAAATCTTGCAGCAGGTACTCACTTGGTGTCCCTTTCATACCTATATATAACTTGAATTCTGCACTGTAGGAGTTAGTAGTCAGCAGGATATAATCAAAGAGTTATGAAGCAAGCTAGTCTGGCTGGATTCTGATCCTGGATAATATTATGTGGCCTTTTGTGTGTCAGCCAACCTAAAGCACTGGTACATATAGTACACATACGACGACATACAATAGGGGTATCGTTAGCGTGCCACATGTGTGTACCTATATATAATATGTGCGTATAGATCACTGAAATGAAATGAAGCTTCAAATACAAAGGCTGCTGGAGCAATGTATGAGGAAATTTATAACAAGTTTATTTTATTAACATATACTGCACTACTTTCCACCGTTCTCCTACTTTTAACAGTATACATACACGGTTGATTCATTGTTGAAAGACTACCAGGGCTTGTAATAGTGTCATTCAAGCACAGCTAGAGAGTCTTTGGAAAAGAGTTAAGATGGTAAGAAATAAGATTGGTTTGTTCCCAGTAACAAAAAGAAGGAAGGAGGAAGTCTGCTGGAAAAAAAAGTTTGCTGCTAGCTACTGGTAAAAATCACTGGGTGGGTTGTCAAAAATCCTATATTTCTTTTTTTTGTTCTGAAACTCCGAAAACGTAGAAAAATATTCAATCCGAAACTTTTAACGTAAGTAAAAGGTAACACTAACACGCATGTAGTTTAGGTGGCTACATTTGTTGGAGCAGTGCAGCTTTACATATATAGGAGAATGTTCTAAACTTTTCTCGATTTGGAGAAAATACTACTTACATAATGCATATTTAAAACAGTTTACATGCCATGTGATTTCCATCTCCATTTGTGTCGGAATAGATAAAAGGGAGAAGGAGTACGAAAAGAAATTCATCTTGTGAACAAATGATCATTAAAAGTAATGTTACACTTCTGTAGCGAAAGTTTGTCTCTTGTTGGGTGTCGTATCAGTTTTTCCGGCAGAAAAAAAATTATATTTTCGTCGATAAATATACGTTTAGAACAGCGTAGTAAACCAAAAAGCATGTTCCCTTTAAAATGATTTTATTTTTTTACTGCTACAGACATAAAGCCCTGGCATTAATTACTTTTGGCATATAAATTGAATGCACTATACTTACATAGGAAGTAAGAGTAGCAACAAAATATTTTATCCTTAATTCTATGCAACGTAATGGCTTGGCTTCCCCGTAGTTATTTCGTGCTGCTTCATGTAGATTACATACATAGTATATTAGTGCAAATTTGAGCACAGCAACTGTGTTCAAATTCGGTACACTTTTATGACACCGGTATTTGTCAGTTTCTGAGATTACCAAGTAGCAAACTACCCTTGGCCATTTATAAATTTTAAATCATGGATTCATGGAAAGCAAGTCTACCACCACATGACATCGTTAACTCTTGTCTTAAGGAGGTAGGCCGTGTTAAATGGCAAACCTATGGAAGTATGTACTGCATGTAAGCATTGAATGCTCATATAAGTGCGCGAAATGGTGATGTGCTGTG
>JAHZNE010001192.1:0-11416 GCA_027744055.1 Callyntrura sp. NNG-2020 | reverse complement strand
TTCTTGAGTTGTCCTTACTAAATTTCTTAAACTGCAGGACGCTGGTCCTACATTATAAGCTTTGCTGGCTTTTATTTTATTCTAACAAGCATACAAGTGTTCAGGCGCGAACTTATATTGTCTGGGTTCATTTCACACAAGGTACGTGAATACTGGGCTAGAACTGGGCTAATTTTTCGCCTAATAATAAACAGTTTTTTTATTACGTACTTTATGTTTATAAAAATCACACCATGAAATCATTTTTGAAATTGGGGTTTTTCTTGGCTAGCAGCAGCAAGCCGTACACGAGTATGATCTCTAGGGATTGTCCCCCACAAAAACATTTAAAAATAAAAGAATAATCCTTGAATTAGATAAAAATAATTGTACTACCGCAAAGTATAAAATTTTTTCATAGACTTTGCCATTTTGTTTCTTTCATATGACGCTTTAATCTAAAACGATAAACTTCATTCCTTTTCCATAACATACGTATTTCTTTGTAGCGGCCTACATCATGTCGTCGCTACTTTTTGTTTGGGCAATGTTTAGGTGAGTTGTAGTGTGAAATTATATGAATTACTTTGTGAACATCGCAAAATCGCAATTGTAGTGCAAAAGTGCAATATGGAACAGGAGCATGGCGCATGATGATGATGTGAAGTCCAAACGAGAGTATATAAAATGTATTGCAATAATACAAAAAACAATTTTTTCAGCTTGAAACTGAAGCGGATGATGATGATGGGGATGGGGGTACGGTACAAAATACAATGTTTACAAGTAAGTATGTGTCTGTGTATAATATACATTTCATTTCATGCACCATGCCGTGAGCCATGAGCGTGTGTTTGTGCACAGAGAAAAATGAGGATGAGTACCGAGTATGGTTCTGATGACGACGATAAGGAATTACAGAGATTATACAAGAAAGAACGTTGTAAGTAAAGTTTCTAATAAAAAAGCACAATATAACCAACCAAATAACCAGTCAGCCACCACCACTTCAATGCAAAGATGCATAATAAATATACTCGCTCTTTGTATGTAACTTTGTAATTTTGTAACATGTAATGTATATGGATGTGTACGGCACCATGTATTTTTTGTAGTTGGCTGGTATATGGTGGCCTGCTGTTTTGTGTAGTCAACTGGTAAATAATCCATCCAAAAGAAGCCAACATGTTCCTATAGGCTTTTTATTTATGAGGAAAGATGCAAAATGTAATCCAGGTTGAAAGTACCTACAAAAGGGGTTAAGTTAAATAAAGAAATAAACAACATGGACTGTTAACAGTCCTTTTGTCTCATGTACCTTTTCATCGTATTTCCTGGCAAATAATAGTCCATCAGCATGTGCTAAAATAAAATTGTACAGAAGCGAACAGATTTTTCCCCATTTCCCCCTATATGTTGGCGTGGAGGAGCAGCGAATAGTAAATTATTTTCACATTTTTTAACTGATCCCCAAGTTTAAACGGTTTACACATTCGCCAAGTTTTCGTTTGATAGGTATGTAACATATTATAAACATCTTGGAAGTTATTTTACCGCACCCTTAAAAATATTGTAGAGGTGTAAATGTTTGGTAGCACAACTTGGAAATCGATACACACAAACATACATTAAAACATATTTTATCCTTCACCTGTACAGAGGAAGTTAGTTTAATTAGATTGACATGGAAGAAGTGTTATTGTGACTCTAAACGGCTGTGTTAAAAATGCTGAATGATTTTCATGGCATTCTATAACAATGGGTCTTAATTTTTTACTGTCGTGTGCATTATGTACCTCATCAATGTGGCACATGTGCGCTACTGCGTAGTTTTATGGCAGTGCAGTGACAACATAGTATAGTATGTTTTCTAAATTCACCACATATGACCCGGGAATGTTGATTATTTGTGATAATTTTCGCAGTGTACATGTGTCATGAATTTAATACTGGTGTACTTTACTTGATTGTTCCAGATTTTTTTTTATTCTTGCTGGCTGTTTGAATTTCTGAACGAGTTACAAAGGTACTTGACTTGACAGCAGTCAGTCACCTACAAGGGTGGTAGTTTTACTACTCTGAGAATAGTTCAAGGAGACGATGACATCTCTAAACGTGATAAAGGATGACGCAGGTACGTCCGTCAAGTTCTGGTTTAACTGGATGTTACTTTTAAACAAGGGTTTTTAATAATTATTGACACAAAATGATCCTATGAAATGTGTGGATAGGTCAAAGTTATATTCCTGCTAGTCAGCGACCCGATGGGACATGGCGAAAACCGATTCGCGTTAGAGACGGGTACGTCCCCCAAGAGGAGCAACCTGTCTACATAAGTAAAGGGAAGCAATTCGCTCAACAACGATCTCATGTTCCAATTGGAATGACCATGACAGACGTTCAAAAGTATAAAGCTTCTGACGACAATTCCGGTGGAATAGGATATTTTGAAGTAGGCAACTATGAGCCCACCCCGACAATTCCTGGGCTGAATTTTGTCGAGTCCGCAGAAGTTGATAAGCCAAAAACGAAATCGAAAAAGTCGAAAAGTAAAGCAAAGTCAGAGGGTGGCGACAGTAATAGTGGAAATGCCGCTGTGATCGCTACGCCATCAGCTGCCTCGACCACTGCGAGTCAACAACAAACCGATCCGTCTAAACGATTAAGAAATCTCAAGAAGAGATTAAAGGAAATTGAGGCACTGGAACAGAGAATTGCAAGTGGGGAGCTGAAATCTCCGGAAAAAGAGCAGGTTTGGCAAGAATATGTTTATAAAATGAATACGCTTGATCAATGGTATTGATTTGTATTACAGCTTTGACTTAATCTCTCTTTAATTTTTCGTCAACACTCCGTTTTCTACCATGTTTGTTATGTAATTTATATTTATCATGAAAATAAAAATATTTTTATATCTGATCGCAAACCTGTAGATTAAACATCAGCACAATCAAACTATTTAAAGCGACATTTTGTAAGCTTACAGTTACTTTCAAACCATATTTAAATCGTTCGTAGACGACATGTATTATAATTGTAAATGCGATTTTCTTGGTTTACGAAAATATTAATCGCTGGACTGAATATTTTATTTTTAAACCCGATATTACACCTCGGATGAATTATAAAAATTTATGAAAATGAGAAGAATAAATACGTACATCCACTTGATTTTCCTACAAAATAATTACTTTGAGTTTTTCAACATAGCGCAAAAATAACACAACCTATCTGTTTTGTATCAGTTTACGTTTCATTTTAATAATAACATCGTAATTAGTTTAGCTATAAATTGGCTTTTGCTTAAATTTCTATCTTGGCTTCCTGACACTTGATAGTCTTGTATTCGAGCTCGGCCAAAGAAACCAATTTTGGCACGGTATCGTTTGACTTAATAGATGTGCTATTCTTTTTGCAGTTGGAAAAAATACAACGAAAGGATGAGGTGCTGGATGAAATCGATGAGCTGGAAGCGCTAGTTGGTAATCTTACGATCTAACAGCAGGTTTATTAACTTCAGGGTTGTATTGGTTGACAGATTAGTTGGTTGACAAATGCATTAAGGTCGGCCTGCCTTTGAGGAACACTTCATTCTATTCATAAATAATATTATATGTTATGATTACTCCTGAGTTCAATTTGACGGTTTAAATTTACACAAGATTTTATTTTATTGAAAATTTCTTTTTTGTGACCTTCCGCAATATACATTGCCAACTTATAATGTATACAAGGTGCATTTTACTGTTTTCTGTCGTTTTTTATTGTTCACTGTACATGGATTTATAGTACTTTTATTTTACAAGAACCGTTTATACCTGATTTGGAGTGGTGTCCTTCTTGTTGTTTTGGTCAATTGGTCAATTGATCCGAATATTAATTTTTATTATTGTTATCAGTAGGGTACACTATGTTAATTATTATTGATCGGTAGAAACCATTGGGTAAATGGAAATGTTCTGTTCGCGAAGTCTGAAAAATGCAATTTATTTTGGAAAGAACTAAAAATATTAAAGTTTATCGTGTATGTACCTTTAGAGGTAATAAGTTAAGTGTATAATACGTACATCATTGGTATATCAAAATCAACATAAATTTCTGTAAACGTTTAGAAACACGAAGGTAAATTATACGTGAGACTGTAAAATTGTAAATAAATGCATGTTTACAAAACGAACAAGAAAGAGTATTACTACTGTCATGCATTTAAACTATAATCATTATAGAACGGTGTACTGCAATATAACAAACACATTACTGCAAATCTTTTGGCACATTTCAGTATGATCAATCATAAATATGTATTCCAAGATCGTAAAATGCAAAATATAGATATTACCACAAACAAACATATAATTGCTACAGCAGGTAAACTACTTAAACTGTAGCTATACTTTCGATGACTGAAGACAGTGCAAAAGCCTTTGAAGAACATATTCCTGAATTGTTACACTTACGTACTGGCTAACCGTTTTTTTTCATTCCTTACTTGTTATTAAGAAACCTGAAACGATTCTGTACATCTCCAACTAGTAAATTCGGTCGGACTCATTCAAATTACTATTCGAAAAAGTATAAAATATGTTTAATAACAGGCAAGTCATAACCATTATCGTTTCGTTTCACAGTGCCCCAGTTAATACCCCTTTGCTACGCATTGGGATGATCGGGATTAAGGAAAATGAGCGCTCAATATTTAACATCTAAACGAATTTAATTTTGTGTTTTATAATAATCCCTTAAATGACTGAATGTCACAATAACGTATCACGTTTATTCGCCTTATTTATAAACCAATTTTTAAGCTTTGTGAGGGACCGGGCCATACAAAAATTTTACTTACATTTTCAACTACTTAATTTTTTTTTATTCATAACACTTTTAACGTTTTAAGCAATCATTACTTCAATTAAATGTAGAGATGGAGCTTCATTTGCCGATTCCACAACAGACAGCCGTGCCCTTTACTTGTTCCTCATTCTTGTTAAAACCAAACATTGCCTTTTGTGGTTTTTTAAACCTGTGAGTGAATGAGTTAGACAAAAGATTTCGTTTATTTATGGCTTTATGTCAGGCGATGACATTTTAAAATTACAAGGGACTACCGTGAGGTTGCTTTCTCACAGCCCAGTAATAAACAATGTCATACCGAATTGCTACAACTCACAACAGAACATCATATTATGTGACTCAATTTTCATTCAATTTTTATTTTTGCATGGTTTCACTTACAGTATACAGGTGGCTTTAAAATTTCTTTAAATCACCGTGTATGGGCGTAAGAAACTTATCAAATGGAATCTTTTGGTGACAATCATCTTTTATAGGAAAATAAAGCCGTTTTATAAGCACAGCATTTTCGTGTTTTTAAAAACTGCTCTGAAACTCTTTCTTTGTGTTTTATTAGCTACCGTTTTGTTAAGTATATACCTACTTACCTACTCGTGATCATGATAAAGTAGAGGATAATAAGCAAAAAACTCATTCTTTCGGTAAGATTTGTTTTTGTGATCTTCTAAAAAGCCCAACGTGTCCTAGATTTACTGCAGGTACGTTTGCATACTTTTTAAACGCGAATGAATGCGATGAAGAATTGTAGGAACGGGACCAAGGAAGTAAGAAAAAAATCCGCGTTGTATACCGTTACTTTTTTATGGTAAGCTGTTTTAAGGGGATGTAAATTGCACTACTGTGAGTCATGCCAAATTTTTGAAAGTACGCAAGACTCATGATTGTTTTTTCTTCTACCTGTAGTAAGCGTGCTCACAGTGCAACGCTGCACTGGGCAAATTATTTACACCTCACGAACAGCGTAAAGCGATCTTTCAAAAATAACTCAAAACAAACTCATACAAAATCACAGCCCAAGAACCCCAACAGTTGAGCTGCTTTTCCGCAAAATTACCAATTCCTGTGTAGACGCATAAGTATAAACTCATTAGGAGTCAGTTGAAAAATACGTGCGAAGGGGATAATTAATTAGTTTTATTGGAAGAGTAAAGAGCACGGAAACCAAGACAGATAAGGGAAACAAGAATCCAATTACTTTTTCAAGTCGGTCATAATAAACTTGCATTGCAGCCCCACGCTATGGTCACAAAATATGTTTATACTCTTTTTGTCTTATTCCCTGCTTCCCAACTGGGTGCAACGCTACAGGTGCGCACAAGTAGACAGAAGGACGGCGACGCAATCGTTCAATGTATTTGAATGCATTGTTTACTTAAATAACGTTAAACGTACCACACAAACCGGCCGAAGTGATTGAATCTCCTGTAGAAGATTTATGCCAAAAAATCCTGAGGCGTTTTTACTTCTTCCCTTAATGCACCATAAATAAGCAAAATTTTTTGCCCATAAGCATTTACTTCAACAACGCCTCATGCAGCACTATCATATCTGAACAGCAGCAATACAATACCAACCTCGTATATTTATAGCGCAGTTATTATATCATCCCTTATCTCTCTGTGCTTTTACTTACTTCTGCCATAATAATGAAGTTCTGTCTGATGATCGCGATACTACGTGTTAGTAGGTTTTCAAATTTCAAATAGATATAATTTTGAAAGTTGACGGATGGCAATGTTGAGATGTTAGGATACTGCAAGGCGATTTACCTGTGAACAATACCTGAGAGCGGAATGAACGCGCCTCGATTTTTATTGTGTATCTCCCTGGATCTACCATAAAATAGCGTGATTGCTTGAAAGTTGTAAGCCTGTTATAGATTACTGCTACTTCGAGGAGCAGTTGTTACATAAAATTCTGGGCACAATTCAGGTTTGTTAACCAGTGTTGAGCTGGCGAGAAAGAGTAAAACGTGTAGAATCAAGAACCACCTGTCAGTGTAAGTGTGTGTGTGTGCCGCAGCCATCCTACATAACTTTTTGCATATCCCCACATTATAACCATGCGTACACACCAGAGCATTCATACTACTGATTTTTACTAGTGATTCAATGGCCAGCATTATATCGATAAATAGTTACTTCACTCATCGTCGTCATGAGTCAGTTCTCCTTCTATCTACCTTATATGGCTTCTAAAGGATTTGCTTTTCAACGAAATGAATTGAATATAGTGTCTGTGTCAGATGGTATTGTGTTATCTAGCACGGCACACCAACATCGTGCATACTATATCGCCGTATGAAACTACACCTAATCTATATTTATCATTCATTATCATTGCAATAACTTATTTTGCACATACAGAGTAAATTTTTGACATCACATGCCTATTTAGAAGAATGCTTCGTGTCGTGTCGACGATGATGATCAGTAGTAGTAGAGACTAACTATTGTTGTGGTATTTTTTACTGCTCGTTTCATGAGTCAAAATTTGTTTGTGAGTACACTGACTTTACAACCACCAACACAAATCGAATTTGTGTAATTGTTTAAATCGGTCCTCGTTACAGTGCACTGTAATTTTTCTCAGCGCTCGCAGAGAGTTTTGACGATATTTCGTGGCACGTATGTCGTGCCATGGTTGAAATCATACAGATGGAATGCAGAGATACTTTACTATTTCAGTGACGTTTTGGTGCTGAAAGAGCAAAGCCGGATCCTGTTCAGATGGTGTAAATATTTTTAAGGAGAAGTTTTTAAGAAATTAATTTGTGGTTATATTTAATGTGAAAAAATGGAGGATAGACCAGCAAACCCAAACCCGTTGTACATGGGATTCGATTTGAGTACCCAGTCGGTAAGTGGAAAGGCAATATTATCAATATACAGTCCCACTAGAGTACCCTTTTGTGAGCCTACACGTTACAATCTCATGATAGTCATAATGTGTGTGCAACCTGTCGTGCCATGCAAGTTTGTTTCTCCGGAACTGGAGTTATATTGCAATATTGATTTTTTCATATGGAGTATGGACAACACAATCACTTTTTCAGTGTTACACCAACATGTCATTATACATTTGTATATTCAAGTGCAATATGGTGTTGCTGTGACTGTCTATCAAACTATGCATAGGTGTGTAGGTACACATTTCTGCACAACGAACTAACATTGAAAATGCTTTGATTTTCATGGTGTAGGTGAAGGTGGTCATTACCAATGAGAATTTGGACTTGTTGTATGAAGCTAGCGTCAATTTTGACAAAGATCTTCCTGAATTCCGGTAAGCTGACTGACATGCAAAAGCTTTTATTACTTCTTGTCAATTGTAATTTAATGGAGTAAAGTTGAAAAATTGGAGCAATAATGAACACGACATGTGGTATATGTGCATTTGTATGTTAGAACGGTTGGCGGAGTAAATAAGGATGAGCGAAACCCCAAAATTGTATTTGCCCAACCCATCATGTTTGTTAAAGCAATTGACATTGTAATGGAAAAAATAAGACTGTTAGAGTTGCCTTTTGAGAATATTGTCGCAATTAGTGGAGCGGCTCAGGTAATTAAAAAGTTCATGTAAACGAGTATTAAAAATCGTAATATGAGTGGCTATAAGCATCATTTTATCTAATTTTTCTGACAGCAACATGGGAGTGTCTACTGGAAGAAAGGGGCAAGAGATATGCTCCTCTCATTGGACCCAGGCAAGTTTCTTCATGACCAACTCCCCTTTGCATTTAGTGTGACACACTCTCCTGTGTGGATGGATTCTTCCACTACCGAATATTGTGATAAGCTGGAAAAGTTTATAGGGGGACCAGAGGTGAACTATAATCTACAAATACTCACCGCCACTCATTTTCATTTTTAGTTGATTATGATATCTGTAGAAACTTTTATAATAACTAACTATATAATTGTAGGAACTGGCTAGTATCACAGGCTCCAAAGCGTATGAGCGATTTACAGCAAGTCAAATCTCAAAAGTCTTTCATAACAAACGTGAAGCATATAATTCAACCGAGGTAGAACTTTTTAATATTTATATCAATTAAGCCAAACCACGATAATTGACAGGTTGTCAGTGATTAAACCAACTAATAAGAACCTTGGACGTGAAACCTTTTACAGAGAATCTCTCTTATATCAAGCTTTGCTTGTTGTATATTTCTTGGCGACTATGCTGGAATCGACTTTTCTGACGGGAGTGGGATGAATTTACTTGATATAAGGAAAAAAACATGGGATCCGAGGTGTTTGGAAGGTGTCACAAGTTATGACTCGAATCTACAAGATAAACTGGGCGATCCAATTCCATCCGAATCGGTTGTCGGGAATGTGTCGAATTATTTTGTGGAACGCTACGGTTTTAGTCCAGATTGCAAGGTTGTGGCCTTCACAGGCGATAATCCCAGCTCCTTCGCGGCAATGGGATTAGGTCCCTCGGATATCGCTGTTAGTTTAGGTACAAGTGACACATTGTTCCTTTCCCTGGACAGTCTACCCGCAGAAGGTTTGGGAGAAGGGCACATATTTGCTAATCCATTATCCTCGCGAGATGGCTTATTGGCATTTATTATGATTTATGGGAAATCATTCCAAAAGTAAAAAGTGTGTAGAATGCGTTAAAATGTATAAATTTAAATGTTTTGCTTTGAAAACTCAAATGTTTCAAGTAATATGTATGTAATGAATTAAAATGTCAGATGGAGACCATCGGTTTAATAAGGAAGGCACGAGATTGACCAAATTCACCAGCAAAGAGGTAGAAGTAAGGGCTCTAATTGAAGGCCAATTTTTATCGCGAAGAATACATGCGGAAAGAATCGGGTGTAAAACAAGTAAGTTATTTCGTTGTAAAGTGATACTACAGATGTACGGTAAAACATGGTACAAGACGTATTGTTACTTTACACATTACAGACAAAGAGTCAAAAATTCTAGCAACGGGTGGGGCATCCTGCAACGAGGACATTTTGCAAGTACTCGCTGATGTATTTAATGCGCCTGTTTATGTTCAGGTACATAGCTTGAAATAGCTCAAAATGATAGCTTTTCAGATGTAAAATAGTGCATGATGCAAAATTGTATGTTTGCTTACATTTTGATTGCAGGATACATCAAGTTCTGCTGATCTAGGGGCCTGCTATCGAGCCAAGCATGCGTTGGCAGAACCGGGTAGCAGTTACAAAGATTTAATAGGAGATAAATCTTCATTTAAAAAAGTCTGTGATCCTAATAGAGATGCCAAAGAGGTAGATTATTTAATTTCGAACTTTAAGCCGTATCACATCACAAAATACAATAGTCTCGGATCTCCGGTGGGGTCTGTCTATTTTGGCAAATTTGACATATAATTTATATTTTTCCAGATATATGATAATATGGCAAAGAGATATGCACTTCTGGAGAAGTCTATTGTACAAGGGTAAACGTGACTGGATACCAAGAATTAAAAAAACTATTTTATACAGAGACTTTAACTTTGTATCATATCGACTATCAATAAAAATCTGGTACCGCTACAGACAATAAAGATATATATATATATATACATCTACCAAACGACCGGAAAATAATAGTGTAAAATTTGCAAACTCCAATGAATTTATAATCAAATCTGTTTAAATAAGGTTGGAGCGAATTCGTACGTTGTTTAATTGTTGTTACCACTTTACTTGCAAATTTTCATTTTCATTTATCAACATAAAAAGATGTACGTATCATATGGTGTTGACGTAAGTGCAATCTACACACGGACTTGCAGAAGTGACAGCAATATCAGGACCCATTCTTTTAGCCTGTCCACAGTTCCCCGAACAAGGGTATGGATGCCTATAACAAGTTGAAGTTTGAATTCTTTCTGTATGAATCCTTTCTGGGAATGTTCTTCCACAGCAGCCGCCAATTCTGGAGGATTGGAAACTAGTGCTGGGCAACGTATAACCGCAACGGTTTGCGTTTGTATGGCTCTCTCGAAATGTTTCGTATACTAACCGCCTTCTGTTGGAAATTCTTGCGTACACGCGACAGCAGCAAGAGAGCATGGTGACGGCGGCGATCATCAAAAGGACGCCCATCATTAAGAATTTTAACGAGTTGGAAATGCGTTCGTCTGTTTCAAAAGCACGACCATGATGTCCCGGAATGGATTTTAACGGCCCGTAGTGGTCATCGGGAATATTTTTGCAGCCTAGTCTTCTCATTGACGCTATGTCTCCAGTCAACTTGTACAG
Organism: Callyntrura sp. NNG-2020; assembly: GCA_027744055.1. Lineage (NCBI taxonomy): Eukaryota > Metazoa > Arthropoda > Collembola > Entomobryomorpha > Paronellidae > Callyntrura > Callyntrura sp. NNG-2020. The sequence continues at coordinate 348 of JAHZNE010001192.1, read as the reverse complement.
TTCGCATGCCGAAGCATTCTCATCTTCCTCGTGTGGATCATGTGGCTTGTTGTCGGTATCGTTCATCGCGTTTTCACTCTAGCTCTAAGATAGCAGTACTTGGTAAAAGGAAATTAACTCTGAGTCAGGATGTGGTCCAAAAACCGCGTTGAAATTCAAATACCTTGTACCTTAGAGCCTTGTACACAAAAAGAACACATTTTCACTTTTTATCATGCTGCCTTTTTCGTACCACATAAAAACGGCGGGTTTGAGAGCTTCCGTTATACTAACAAGGAAGGGTCTCGAGTTGTAACCCTTAGAATGGGCTAAATTTAGTACATACTTATAGAATCGGCCATGCTGAAT
>JAHZNE010001191.1:0-11915 GCA_027744055.1 Callyntrura sp. NNG-2020 | reverse complement strand
GTTCAACGACGTGTAAATAAGAAAATCTGGCAAAAAGTGCACATCAAAAAAGTCTGTCGTGAATTTGGGAGAAGGCGTATAATAAATACAAATGATGATGATGATAATGATAATGAGGCTTGAAAATTATAGCAAAAGAACCGGAATAACGAATCAAGAATTGCTATGGCATCACCACCACCACGGTGCTCTAGTAAATAGGTGCGTCAATCTCTGCTAGGCAATTGACCTGCAAACAGAAAAAATGAATGAAAATGAATAATGCGGGGTGGTAATACATAATTGCAGGTGTAAATGGAGCAAAATGGAAAAGACGCGTGTGTTAATTATAATAATAATGAGGATGACAAAAAGATAATATGAACAAAGCCAGATCCACGGGGTGTAAATGGATAGATGATTCTTGTAAAAAAAATATTTACGAACGATAGGTAAGAAATGAAGCGTGAGATGGTTTTTGGCAGGAACAAGGCAACCAGGAGTAAAGTAGCTGGACGGGGACGAAAGTGGGGTGGGAAAAATTAAAAATACGTGGAGAATGTTATATAAGGCTGTAAGGGATTTTTGCAGGAAAATTGGAAATTTGCCGATTTTTTAAGGTGACACGATTATTTGGCGTCGTCGTCATTCGTCCAGTTGTGGTCACGTGGTGATGGTGGTAGGTAGGTAGGTTCACTGGTTAGCAGGACAGTTTGATGGGGTGTCAGTGTCATTTTGTTTTGATGGTGATGTTGATGTTGTGATAAGCTTCCCCTGTTGTCGTCGTCGTCGTGTACCTATTGTTTAGGTACAACCAACAAACAAAATGTTATAGTGAAGACGTCAATTGACTGTAACGGATGAAGTACTACGGCTGGGCTGATTTTGTTGTTTTTTAATCAACGGCTTTTGCACAGCGTGATTTTTTGTCAAGATGCTAAAGGGGAGATGTGTAATTTATGCAGAAATTTTGTATTGTTGCTTTGTTTCTGTGGGACCTTCATATTGAGAGAGAGAGAGAAGGACCACCGACCACCAAACGACAAAACGACAGCAGTCAAGCGAAAAATGTGGATGTGCAGGTGACAATAGTGTGTGATTGTGATGTAAAGGCAGTCAAGTAGAAAAAATGTCACCACAGAATGATGATCAATGATAATAAAAAAGGTCAGCATTGAAACGAAGACGAAGGGAGCTGCACAAGGATAAGGTGATGATGATGATGATGATGATGAGGATAAGGCGGGGGTGACGACAGGTGGAAGGAGGAGATAATGGTGGTAGGTAAACGTGGCTCCTTTTGTCAAGGGTGATTCATGGGACTGCTATTCACAGCTATTGTGGTCATCATATCATCATGAGGGACTGCTGAATGTGGAGACCCAACGCCAAAAACAGTTTTTGATGAAAAGGGGTGCTTTTGGTGGAGAGTGCCATAAATCAGGAGGAAATATGGGAACATGGTGTAATAATGTAAACAAACAGAGAACAAACATTTTAATAACTTGTAAAAAATGTTGTAAATGTCAGTGGTGGTATTTAGGTGGACGTATATTAAAGTTAGTTACCTTTGCAGTGTTATTATGTCAGGATCATAATAACCAAGTGATAACCTATTTTGCGGCTAAATTAATTCTAATCGTAAGTAGAGTAGTTGTATGGTGGGGGGAATTAGTTGGCAGCTGTGGTGCGTTGTTGGCTAGGGGCCGGATAATACCAGTTTGTTTGTATGTTGGCGTGTGATTTGATTTAGGATCTCAACTGTCCCGTCCCATATGTGTAGACAGTTGGTCTTGGTCTGTGACATTCGGATTTTTTTGGCTGACCCTGAGTGAACTGGTTTTCACCTGTCAGATTAATACAATTTTAAAAAATCAGGGATTACGGCCGTCCAGTAGCTTGATGCAGACAGGTGTGCAAATGCAATGACCGTAATCCCATAATAGAGATGTGACGTGTATATACAAACCTACCTATTTAACAGATACGATTAACGATTTGCTTGCTATAGCATATTGACCAGTTCAGGTATAAAGTTTCGAGTAACGATGATTTATGGCCGGTATAATTGATAGTTTTGCAGCGGCTATTGATTGTCGATGGACTGGTAGCAGCTACCTGTTGTAGAATGAACTGTTTCAATTTATTATGGTACGATCGCACCCCTATCGCTTTGTAGAGGTTTTCATATCAACTAAAATGGGCGTACGCTTCCTCCTGTACATAATGCGAAATTCGAGGCATTATGAAATATCCGAACTAAAATTTACCATCTAATTTGTCTCGTCTATTATAATAATTTATTATTAATAAATATGATTACACGAGTTGGATTAATAACAAAATCGAAATTTATACCAGGTGCAAATTTCATAAAAATGACAGGCTGACAATTTGACAAATTTTTCCGTTAGTCACTGTTGGTTACCCATGCATTTAAATGGACGAATTTTTGACAAGTTTGTCAACTTGTCGGACTTGTAATTTTATGAAATGGGGTCCAGGAATGATTTTATTGCTCTGATGTGGTTTTATGCATACAGTCAGTCTTCACAAACAAAATTGGTAATAGTTAGTTAGTATATCTGGTAAACAGATTAAGATTAAGTAGGGCTACACTACTAATCATTTTCTGCTTTTTCATAGTCGTCCTTTATCTAATCCTCCTGCTGATAACCATGGAATTTCCAGTAATGCTGACAAGCTCCGCAGGGGAATGAAGCTTCCATTCTGTTGAAATGCCGGAATATTAGCGAACAACCAGAGAAAAAGTTTTGCGAACAATTAAAAAAAATGCTCCAACATCTTTTTATCATTTGTGTAAACATCATTATAGTTTTCACAATCCAACCACCAAATGAAGGTACTAACCTCAAGACTGGCTACGACTCCCCGAGAGAAATTTTCCTAGGCAAAGTAGGAAACAAAACCTACTTTGTACAGAATGCTGGTTGGCGGGTGAGTCCGAAAACAGCATATTTGTATACTTACGCAATGTAGCAAAATAGGAATTAAAATACATTTCAAATGACATTGGGTAGGATTGGTATGACTCCAGGAATTTGTGCGAAAGTATGGGATTGTCAANCAATGTAGCAAAATAGGAATTAAAATACATTTCAAATGACATTGGGTAGGATTGGTATGACTCCAGGAATTTGTGCGAAAGTATGGGATTGTCAATCGGGGCGATTGAAACGGCAGCGGAGTACACCTTTCTGAAAAGCTCCTACCAACAAGGAGTATTTTCTGGATGTAACAAGTCGTATTAATTATTGCTACTTGAAAGTTAATTACTTGGGCACTGTAAACATTACACAACATGAAAATGCGTAACAAGTATGTCCTTATTGCTATTTTTTTAGACCACTTTACTGCGGGCAGGGATTCTCATACCATAAGTCAATTTACCTGGGACAAGGGAAATGGGACCGGAAGTAAAATAGATGTTGAGCTCGACATGTACTCGTACCCAATCTTGGACTACCAAACCTGTCTATTATTTCTACATTGGACCAGGGGGTATTGCAGGAATGGATATCTCACTGTGCTCTGTAAGGGGATATTCGGTCCTTTGTGAAGCCGTGGAGCCGGAGCATTCTGAACAGCCTTCCTAATTCGATTTAAGCAAAACATTGATATTTTTTATTATACGCATATTAATTATACACACAACAAATAAACACACATTATTGATATGAAACACATTGATTTTAGACATAACATATTATTTCCTTGGGGAGTATCAACTTAAGCATGTCACATCACAACAAAAACTGTAGAAATTTCACCGCTGCATTAAACCTGGGAGCAGTTTTCGTAAATTGAATTTGAATCCTAATTTTTCCTTTTCGCCTTCAAACATCTTGGGTCATGGTCATGGTCATGGTTTATACTGTTACTGCCACCAATACAATTTGTTCCGTCATTACTGTCCTCAATAAAATAAACGATATAACTTTGTTCAGTCACTGCAAAACAGTAATGTGCTTTAATCTAGAAGGGCTGTCAACGCAAAATTTGCTATTTTTATCGTTCTGTAATTTTCCCAGCGGAAACCAAACACAGGAAAGGCGTTTCCGCAATATTGAAAAGGTAATATGTTTATTTTGTTTTTGTAATAAATGTTTGCATAGTGTCATATATAATTGTTACCAACTTTTAACATTTTCCGTGCTGTCTGACGATTCACAGCTTTCACGGTTCTCCATTTTAAAATAAATAATTGATTCCGTCCATATCTAATTGTACAAAACCGACAACTTAATATAAGCATGCGCATTTTTTTATTTTGTTTTTGCATTAAAAATAATTCGTTGCTACTTCTCCTTGTATCGATCTACTCCTTTTTAAGCTAATTTTGATTCTACAATCTTACAGGACATCAGCCCGTAGTACAAAGTAATACTTGCACCGTCAGTCCGTTCGCAAAATTAATGCAGTTCAACGGTGTTAACGAATCTATGAAATTGATGGAACCGAAGCCCACCTTTATCGGAGAACAGCTTTTGTAGAAAGCTTGTTTCCACCTAAGCTCGCTTCTGGAAAAGCATTTCCCTCCTCTTGTCCCATATTCCTTACATGTAGTTAAAGTTTTTTCCGACTGCGAATAAACTTGTGCCATTAACCCCAGTATTACCAGAAATGTTCCTAGAGTGTCCATGAATACTACAAAAACTATCCCAATGGCGACACTGTTCTCCTTTGTAGGAGGCAGTCGAATCAGGGCGGTTAGGCACAGCGCTTGCATGAAAATCGAAGTTGCAATCATTTTCGTTATTATGGAGCTCTGTAACTGGTTCATTTGTATACTGAGGATCTGGAGGGTGCGCCAGTGCACTGCCATCTGTGGAAGCTGGATAACTCCAGCGGTCCATGTTTCACGGTACCTTATTCAAAAATCACAAAATTTACATGAAAAATATATACATATTTTTTGTGATTTTGCTGTTATTTTGATTTTTTACATTTTCAAATACTCCTTCAGGTTTATTGTGCAAAGTATCTGCAGCCCCACAAAACAGACAGAGCCCCCATTCATGGCAATAACTACTGATCCAGTGGTTGATGAGAAACACAAGTAGTTTTATGGCTGCCGCCCCCACTGCCAAATAAGATGCCATTTCCCCGCCTTTATAAATCCCGGTGCACTCGGGAAGTAGCCAGTACCCTGAAATAAAGGGAGCGCAGGGCCGTGTCCAGTGAATACCGTAGTAAACACAAAACGGAAAAATAATTGCCGAGACATACATGCCGTAGGCTAAGAATATATTGCAGGACGCCAAAAAGGACAACTTCCTGTGTTTAATATTCTCTGAAGATCCAAGTCTGGTGGGAAAGTCCAGAATGCCATTGATGTAGAACCTGACTGTAAATATATCCCGGCGACAGTGGGATACAAACGTCCACATGCAAATTATGACCAGTAGCTCAATTAAGAAGATGATTTGGTCTGTCAATGGCCAGGTCGACTTTGCATTCCCATTACAAATAATGTGGAAACCTTGAAAAACAATTAATGCCAAGAGGAGAAAATGGCTCCAATAATGTTTTCTGCCAATTGCCTGAAATTTTCCGTGCCTATGAGAATGCCCTGTAATAAGACGATTTCCGGTGTCATTCCAATAAACAGGTACACTTTTCAAAAAAGTGGAAACCTGACAGATATTTTGAAAGAGTTGTAGATGATTCTGTAACATGATTCAAGTTGAAGTTATCGAAAGGCTTATCCCTGAACGAATGCTAAAGGCGTTATGCTTTTAAGAAGGCTCACTGCTTCTTGGTATAAAATTTGACTGTATGGATAGATTGACATATCTTAAGTTATTGTGTAATTACAAATAATAAGTAATGTTGACTAAATTATGTTTGCTTATCTATTATGTTCTGTAATGATTATTCTATCATGGACAACAGGGTTCCTTGATCAAAGGAAGTATGATAATTAATTATCGTTGCTTGCTAGACCACTACTGCTACCACTCACAGTAATTCATCACTAATAAATTTATAAGTATGTAAATATGAAACCATGGACTGTCCTAAATTTATTGTGGCATATGAAGGCTTACGCAATATACTATTGTAATTAACACGGCAGCGGCATCAGAAACTTCGTAAGCATGTCATTGGGTTGAGCAAACATGTCGTTGAGTGGTTTAATATTACTGGGAACGTACTAGGGATTAGGTTTATATCAGAGTGCTTGATGGTGTTGTAAAAGTTGTATGTTGGAGGGGTCTCATCATTTGCCCGGTAGGGGATTTTCCAGAAAATCACTCTCTACGAAATATTTTTAAGGGGATGCATTTTAGTAGACAGTTTTAAATTGCATACATGTTGGATACAACTAATAATTGAATTTAATGCAACTACCTCCGAAAAACATTTTAAGAGTGGAAGTATTGTATGAGAACTGTATAGTTTTCTGTCGTTGGACCCAAGTAAGCGTGAAGTAGCAATGGACATTCGGCGTCATTTTTTAACATCAAAAGTAGAAAACTGATAGGGGTCTCGTTTTTTAATGGAAAATATTTTTACCCCAAAATACTGAACAAATAGATCAAGGGGCACGGATACCAAAGGCCAAGTAGGTCAAAGGGCGACTGTGGCCTTTGCGACAACTATGGTCATTTTGAAATCTAAAAATATAAGGCTAACAATGTATTACGCAAACACTGTTAAGCTAAGGAAAGAATTCCCAGGAAAATGCACCCGTAACGAAAATTAAAGAAAACAATCAAGTTTAATGTATATAGTTGATAGAATGCAAATGTGCGGCATGTTTGTTTGTATATAATCAACAAAACGGAAATATTATAACTTTGTTTTGACAAAGTTTTGTTATATTTATCCTGTCTTTCTGACGTTAGAGACATATATGCTGAGTAGCTACTTACAGCTCAAGGTATTTATCTCATGGGAACTGATCATATCAGATCAACATCGATTAAAGCAAAATTAATTTCTTTTATTAATTTTCCTTTATGATTATTAACCTGTTATTTTGCAGCATGTGTGCACAAAACGCTAATGCATTATCCTTTAACTAATTCAGTATGGGAAATAAAGTAATTAAAATCATTCTCAGACCCCGCATCGGTTTTTATTGTTATCGTTTGACGGTTTGATTATTTGTGAAAGGTTATCGTTGTCCTTTTGTCCATGATGTTATTAAAATGAATATAATTCATGTAAACTCATATTATTGTTTGTTAGATACAAGATATATGTCAAAGTAACCAGAGCGATTCATTTACAGAATATTTTTGACATTTTGAGGAAACATGGTTCCAACGAAATTGGGGAGTAATTTTAGTATTTATCATGAAATCATTCCATTTTAGGCACAAGTCGTTGTTTATACGATAAGAATATGTCACGGCATTGCTGATCGAAGCATGATTTTGTGTTTAGTACCGCTGATTTTTGTTAATTTTTAATGGATTTTCATGCTAACATTTTTAAGTTGGTACTTCCATTTATAGTAAAAATTTAGCTGATATTGCGTTAAACAAAATTAATGTCGGAATCGCTCTTTTCCCCACAACAATGTGTCAACATTATAAAGGGTGCGATGATATTGTTCCTTGCAATTAAAGATGGGGAGTAAATGCAATTAAAGAAAATCCACGTGTGCTATTTAAAAATGCTGTCACTGACGATCATTGTTCGATCATTTTATTACCACATTATTTCTCTTGCAATGTACCTCGTTGATTTTTTTATATTTCCGCTGCATATTTTAAAAAGTTCCCTCGCCAATTTCTTTACGATTCAAGCAATATCCCTATATTCCCTGATGGGTAATTCTGGGTTACCTTCCTCATTGCATTTATGACATTCATTTTTTCCAAACTGGTTGTTGAAAGTAAAAGATTAATTTCAGGCATTCCATATTATTGATTCGAGTGTGGCAACTTCAGTATGCTAAATAATAAAAATTAATATGGAAATTTGCAACAATTTTTTTGCTATTACGCATCAATGCTGCATTAGAGTAGGGAGCAGCTTATTTTTCAAAGATTGAAGTTTAGTCCTGATTTTCATTTTCGTCTTCAAATATCTTGGGCCATGAATTTACTGTCACTGTCACTTATTTAATTTTTTCTGTCAAAAAGAACAATATAACATTGTTGAGGCACAGTAGATAGTCTTATAATCGGGAAGGGCTGTCAACACAAAATAGGCATCATTCTTTAAATTCGTTTTCTGTACAAAATCTTTATTTTGTCTTGATATTAATTTTAACCTCGTGTCATCTAATTATTATCTTTGATTCTACGATCATATCCACTCTAAAGTCATCCTCACTCACAAATTTAAGTTCGGTAGACGTGTAACGACGTAGTGTAAAGAAAGCTTTGTTTAACGCACATATTTAAAAGTTTTACTTTAAGATTTCACTTGAAAAGCACAAAATTTATTATTACAAGATGATTGTGACCTCTCAAACTTCCATTAAGCTGTTGCTTTTTATATCATTTTAAAAATTAAATATCTTACATTTTAAAAGAATACTTATTTTTGTTGCATATTTTACTACATATTTTGTAAATTTTTAAAGCATAAATAGTTGCACTTATCCTTCATTCATACTTTTTAAATAATTCAATTAGAGTATTGTGCAATTCAATTGTGCAAGATCAATCACTACTTGTAATGTGCATTTATTCACTTATTTTTTTATTTAGTTTTAATGCAAGCTTTGATATGGCATGCAAAGTAAGTCGCACGTATTCTTTATATACCGTCACCTGCTACATTTGAATACTAAATGTAGTTGGAACTAACAGGGTTGAAAAACTGAAACCGGAGGACGGGATGATTGGCCCTCTGATGCATTATGGAACGTGAGTGTCCCCCTGCTTATCTTTCTACTTCCCCTGGAATCAAACTACGAATATTTAAAGTTAGTTTCCATGCTACGATCTTAAAATGACCCATCCCTCATTACAAGTAAAAGTTGAACCGACAGTCCGTTCGCAAAATTAATGCAGTTCAGGGGCGTTAATGAATCAATGAAATTGAAGGAACCAAACTTCACCTTTATTGGAGAACAACTTTTGTAAAATGCTTGTTTCCACCTAAGATCGCTTCTGGAAAAGCATTTCCCCCCTCTTCTCACATATTTCTTACATGTAGTTAAAGTTTTTTCCGACTGCGAAAAAACTTGTGCCATCAACCCCAGCACTACCAGAAATGTTCCTAGAGTGTCCATGAAGTCAAATGTCACAACAAATACTATCCCAATGGCGACACTGTTCTCCTTTGTAGGTGGGAGTCGAATCAGGGCGGTTAAGCACAGTGCTTGCATGAAAATCGAAGTTGAAATCAATTTCGTTATTAGGGAGCTTTGTAACTGGTTCATTTGTATGCTGAGGACCTGGAGGGTGCGCCACTGTGTTGCCATTTCCGGAAGCTGGATAACTCCAGCGGTCCATGTTTCACGATACCTTTTTCAAAAATTACAAAATTTACATGAAAAATAAATGTTTATTCCAGTTCGTGCACTTCTTGTTAGTTAATTTTTTTTACATTTTCAAATATTCCTTCAGGTTTATGGTGCAAAGTATCTGTATCCCCACAAAACAGACAGAGCCCCCATTCATGGCGAAACTACTTATCCAGTGGTTGATGAGAAACACAAGTAGTTTTATGGCTGCCGCCCCCACTGCCAAATAAGATGCCATTTCCCCGCCTTTATAAATCCCGGTGCACTCTGGGAGTAGCCAGTACCCTGAAATAAAGGGAGCGCAGGGCCGTGTCCAGTGAATGCCGTAATAAACACAAAACGGAAAAATTATGACAGATATACATATTCCATATGCTAAAAAGATGTTGCAGGATGCCAGAAATGATAACTTCTCATGCTTAATATTCCCTGCATATCCAAGTTTGTTAGGAAAGTCCAGAATGCCGTTAATATAGGACCGCATTGTAAATATATCCTGACGACAGCGCGATACAAAGGTCCACAGGCAAAGTATGATGAGTAACTCGATTAGAAAAATGATTTGTTCTGTCAGTGGCCAGGTAGACTTCGCGTTCCCATTAAAAGTTCTGTAGAGACCTTGAAAAACAATTAATGTCAAAAGAAGCCGGTGGTACCTGTAATGTTTTTCGCCAATCGCCTGAAATGTACCATGCCGATGATAAGGCACCGTAATACGATTTTCGATGTCATCCCAATAGACAGGTACACTTTTCAAGAAAGTGGAAACCTGACAGATATTTTGATAGAGTCTTAGGTGATTCTGTAACATGGTGCAAGTTGAAGTTATCGAAAAGTTTGTCCCTGATCGACTGCTGGAGGCGTTATACTTTCACGAAAGCTCACTGCTTGGTATAAAATTGACTTTGGATAGAATGGAATGACGTATATAACTTAAAGTTTGTTTATCTGTTTTATGATTATTTCGTTGTAAACGTATGGTTCTTTGATCGACGGAACAATCAGAAATAATTATTTTTGTTTGCCGACCACAGCTACTCCTCATTTAATAATTCATTATATTAAAAAAAATAAGCCGGTGCAACGCTGAAAGGAAGGTTTACCAAAGTTAATTGGAAGTGGCCCCGGGTGAATGTAGTATTTGTGAAAACAGATACTTCTAAAGGTTAACGTATTTAAGAATTCTGTTTTCACCAGTATTTTATTTACCCGTAGCCAATTCATTGAAATTAATTTTTTGGTTTCGAGTCATCCTGTTATCGGAAGAACATACGGACGGACAGACGGATTGACCAAAGTCTATTCATAAAGATAACACTTAGTAACTATATATTTGGAAGAGGTGAATTGACTTAAATTTGTTGTGTGACATGAAGGTTTTGGTGGAATGGTATTACAATTGACACGACATTGACATCAGCGACCTGCCAGGCGTGTCATTAAGTAGAGTAAACATGTCACTGAGTAGTTTATAAACCAAACTAGAACTTAGCTTCATAATCAAATGTTGATGGGATTGTTGTAAAAGTGGTATGTTTGATGGGCCTCGGTGATTTCCCCGGTGTGTCCACAGATTGTCTTAAGAAATAGTTTAAAGGGAATTCATTTTAATAGAGTTTTAAACTGCTTGTAATTTTGGTGTAACTAAGAATAGAACTGGATACAATTAACTGCGGAAATCAATTCATTCTTAGTCTTGCTGTATATATTAAAATGAAACAGGAGTTGTCCTTTGTCCTTAAACCCAAATAAGCGTCAAGTATTGTTTTACATTTTGTGGTATTTTTTAAGATGATAGGTGGAGGGCCAATGATATCCAATGGCAATGAGGTCAAGGGTCATTTGCACCCTCCGAGACAACTATGGATATTTTGAAGATTCTAACAATGTAGTGCGTAAACACTGCCAAGGAAAGAATTCTCAGGAAATAGCACCGATAACGAGAATTAAATAAAATCATGCCATCGGGTTGATCGAGTGTAAATATGTCAATGACAAGTGTATATAAGGAGTCTTGGATGGGAATATTGAAACTTTGTTTTGACAGGAGATAAATATGTACGTTTTTCTGACATGATCAACGCTATATGATTTGTAGTTTCATATAGTACATGGCAATTATCGGGTGAAGATTGATAATATCAGACTAACATGAATTCAAGCAAAATTAATATATTTTATTCATTTCATTCACGGTAATTAACCTGTTGTTTTGAAAGGGACGTTTTGTATAGCACAAAACGTTATAATTATCTATCCTCTTATTAATTCCATATATGAAATATTATGTTACGTACAACAGTAAAATATCTTTTGATTTTTTGAAAATTGAGAATCCCTAAAGTTGCACTTCCCAAACGTAGCGGTGCAGTTTAGCGGTGCAGGCTAGCGGTGCAGGCTGGCGGTGCAGTTTAGCGGTGCAGGCTAGCGGTGCAGGCTGGCGGTGCAGTTTAGCGGTGCAGGCTAGCGGTGCAGGCTGGCG
>JAHZNE010001190.1:0-34786 GCA_027744055.1 Callyntrura sp. NNG-2020 | reverse complement strand
TCCAATTCCCCATCTAAGTATTGGGAAAAGAGCTGTGGCGAAATTCAATTGCTGGCTCTTCTGGGTTGATAGTTGGCGGGTGTGTTTTCCCTATTTTTTCCTGTTTCCCTTTTTTGTGTACAAGAAAAAAGATACTTTTATTGCGTTGCGTTTCTTCAATTCCCCAAAGAAATCAAGTACTTTTATTCCTTCGCTTTTTTCTCATTTTTTTTAGTTTCTCTTCTCTCTCCTCTTGTACTCTGTGACAGGGTGGAAAAAAATTGCTTTGGCATTTCAGATAGTTTCACTTCATTTCCCTGTTGACTATCACAATGAATGATCCACTGATGGTGATCGAGCATCGCGCGGAGGCAAGTTACGAGAGACGTAGAATGATGAGATAAAGCTCCTTTCGAAAGAATAAATGGAGGGAAGGAACGGTAGATGGGGTTATCTCCCTTCTTGCCAGAAATGGTTAGAACAATCTTTAAATTCTGTCGCGGCTGCCAGTTTAAATAAACCCGTATTTTTGTCGCAACATTAATGACACGCTAAGCGCCATTTTTCCTCAAAGGAATAAAGGGGTCGAGTAAAATCCATTTGCAATTATTATTGGCTATCCCGTTCTGAATAGGACGAAAAATGGGGATAATCGTGATTGTATGAAAATAAAATCGTTTTTTATCTTCTGGAACGTGTTTGCCTTTTGAATTCCCCTCCTCCCCGAATATCTATAAATTTTAATAGAGTCATTGACTAATTATATGGTGTATCACTTATTATTTTGCATTTAAATTATTGCTTAATGTAATATTGTTGTGCCGGTGCAACAACAAGTAGGTAATCCAGTTAATTTTTATAGGTTATCTTGATTAGTCAGTAAAATAACCATTATTACCCTGGTACATCCTAGAATTAACAATACCACTAGTCAGATTGATGGTATTTGACTCCAGTTTTTTTTGTACTCGAGTCCAGTTTTTTTTCAGTTGTAAGCGCCCAATAGGTCTGCCTCGAAATGTTTGTCTTGGAAAAAACATAAATTTCGCAGAACCACTTGTTAATGGGCCATTTCAACCACTTCAACCTTGTAACTTCTCTAGGAGTCTGGAAGCCCGTGTGTAGTAGCAGGAGCGCTACAATTACTCGATTATGCAAACTCAAAAGCTTCTTTTCACAAACAAACGTAATAATGTCAGCTTTTTATTACGACAAGAAAAAAATTGATTTAGTGCTGGACAAAAGAAATCAAGTGTGTCATACATTCCTTTATCAACCAACCAGCAGCCTCCAGAGAAGCCTCTCTTCTAAAACCCTCATATCTCCTGTCTCCTTCTGGCTCTCGCTTTTTACGATCAACGTTGCCATCTTAAAAAAGATAAGTGGAACTGAGAATTTTTTTCTTCTCGAAGCAGCATTTTAATGAGGCTGATTTGGCTTGTTTGAGAAGTGCCTCGCATGTCCACAGGTAAATGAGTAAAATTGCAAGTGTGCATATAAAGTGAACTAATTATTTGGCTGCATTGTGTGTACCAGTCTTACACAAGCCATTCTTCTCTTTTCTTTTGTGTCGTTCATTTCATTCCTTCCATTTACGTGGAAAATGACAGGACGACGGCGAGGACAGGACAGGTTTTGAGCGTTTTCTTACCTGGCTGGCCTGTATAGTAGATACATATCACGTGTGGTGGTGTAGCCAGCAGTAAAATTAATAGTCCATCTGGAACATAATGCAGTGCCCGTCCATAATTACGTAGCAGCAGAAACTCGTAAAAATGCTGGAGCGTCAAGAGTATTTCATATTTTTACTGTTCCTTCTTGAATACAAGCTTCTCTCAAGAAAACCCCGTTCTCGTGTTTGAGGTGACTTGCCTATAACCTGAAAGAGGGATGGCACCATCATCGTCCATATAATGCCACTAATGTCGGTACTTATAAGGTGACTTGTTTAAATACTTCTCTGGGCTCGCATCGTCATCGTCGTCCAAGTAGTTCTCTCTTGAGAAGTAGCAAACACTTTTGCTTAAAATGCTTGACGAATCGAAGTAGCTCCGTTGTAGTACGAATAAGCACACAACGAAATCGTTTAGATTCGTAAACAATTATTATTGTTAATTTCATTATTTTCCCAAGTTTATTATTATGATGATGCTGAGGACGATGACTATGCACTTAACTCTATGTATACAGCCGGGGGCAAGAGAGAGAGAGAGAGAGTGAATGTTATGCTGTATTTATTTGCACACCAGTACACAATTCCCTCTGACTTCATCATCCTCATCGAGAAATCATTTAAAGGTATGCTTGCATTGAATATATATTGTCTATATTGCATAACGACCCCATCTTAGGTACGAGAGAACATGATTTAATGGCTGGGCTAACATACTTTACTACAACTACGGCAGAACTGGCGACTGCGAGTAAAATACGATTTTGTATTTTGAAGCAGCAGCGTCGTCGTCGTTGTTGTTATTGTCGACGTTCTCGGACTCTCTGTGAGTCAATGTGGCAATGAAGAGTAGCAAAATCCCCAGCTATCCATACATTTACTCTTTTTTCAAGGTTACACCGTGGATAGAAAACACATGTGTGGATGTGTATAGCTATGTAGGTGCGCTGTCTCTCTCTCTCTCTCTCCGCATCATTTGCATGCAGGTATTTTGCATCTCCACTCTCGTTTTTAGAATTCATTCTAATCTTTTGTGTGAGTGTGTCTGTGTGTGTGTGTCTGTGGTAGGTATACAATAGGCTCTACACAATTCTCCTTTTATAATAGCACACATACGGTTTCACTGTAGAGCTTGGGGATAATCAACAAGAGCTTGCTACAAAGTTGGCATTTTTCACAAGAGGCAGAGAGAGAGAGAGAGAGATAGAGCTCCAGTCTGCAAAATAGCGCACAGCAACAGGCGAGATACATATCGCACTGTGTAAACTATACACCTTTTCAAAGCGAAGCTGTTATGAATTTATATATGTATCTTGCCTGGGTGGCGTCTCTCTTTTGATTCTCCACTTTTGCTTTGCTTATTTTCCAATCCGGATAAAACTCGGTAGCAACACCTCTTGTTCGACAAGGAGCTTAGAGCACGGCGTGTGACATGTCACAAATGACATTTTGTAGGAGCATTAGCATACTTTTCATTGCCGATATACAACCTCATCGGCTTATAAAAAATATTTTGTAGGATCTTCAGATTGCCACAGTACCTGACTCAAGATAATAGTATATTGAGGTGTCAGTCTCCCTTTCCAAAAACAATGGCCCGTGTCTCCCCATTTTCTTTGACAATTTATTATGCAAAAGGGACAAAAGCTTCATTGAATATTGCTTACTACTCCCAGCGAACGAGAGAGAGAGAAAAAAATTCTTATCGCTTCTGCGCGGCCCGCCGTCTCTATTTTTGACAACAACACACATACACACACAAGCACAGGACGTGACATTACGAAACGCGAAGTTGTATAAAAAAAATTGGCCACTTTTATCGTTGTAAAATAGGAATGAAGATACCTTTTGTGCAAAAGGGAATAATAAATGTCTACATGAAGCGTTACAGTGATGTTTTCAGCGATGATGTAGAGAGGGAGAGAGATATGACGATATTTGATGTAAGATAGCCCGAGAGAGAGAGACAGAGAGAGATTTCCGAAAAGGTGTGTGTCTTCTAAAAAAAATCTACCTTCAATTCTTGTTCCCTACATCCTGCTTTTCTTCTCTTCTTCTTCACGTTGCTTGCAACAACAGGATGACGATGAAATCGACAAGGATGATGCGAGATGGTATTTACCGAAGACTAATATCCAGCGGCGGAATAAATAAATAGAGTACATATTTATCCTACTTTTTAGCAAGTATAGTCAAACTTGGTTGTTACTCTCCCTCCTTCTGACAGACCAAACGCAAGAACGAAAACGATAAGAATTTTAAAAAGATTCTCCTCTCTCTCTCTCTCTCGCCCTCTCTCACTGTTGAGCACTCTTATTTGTTATGCTGCTGCTGCTGCTGCGTTGTTACTATTTCTTTCAGTTAAATTGACTTCGTTCTACTTGTGTATCTCCGTGCATATTTCTCTCTCTCTCGCGCTGTGTACACATTACGGATGAGAGATTCTCGGGGAAAAAGCCATGTGAACCGTTCACAGGCACGACGACGTCGACGTTGTTTCATCTCTCCTCGTGGTATAAGCCCATACACACATATACCACACCAAAAAGTGGTAGATAGGGTCTATGCGGGGTTTTATTGTGCCCAGCGCTATATTGAAAATAGCAAAGAAGATGCTCGTCGGTTATCTCTGGGTAGATTTAATACTTTTAGTTCAGAGCACTCACCCATTTACTAGATTTTTCTCTAGAAAAAGAAGCTGAGATGTTGATATATGTGGGCAAGCCGAGCAGGCAGGTATATTTGAATGTGTGTATATTATTCTCTCCTCTCTTGTGTCTCTTCTGGTCTGGTGCCTGCACGACTTGTGTGTACATTTGCAGAGGAGGACGGCGGTGTGTACCACCACCGATTTTTGCCTCGGCTCTAGCAGAAGGATAAGGATAAAAACTGGCTGGCGTATATAAATAAAATAAAAAATCATCTTTCTAGATATCTTGTGCATATACGCGTGTTCGTACATGGTACACAAATGCACCAATTCATACATACATGCATACATACATACATTCACCAGCGTAATTTTTAAAAAAGAGCAGTTTTCAACCGGGTTGTTGTAAGAGCGTTGTTGCTCTCTACTGCTGTTGTGGATGCTATACCGCTGGTCGCTTATAGCGTGTAACTCACTCTTTTTTGCCAACAGTGGTAGCAGCAGCAGAAGTGGTGGTAGTAAGTCATAGAAGTTATGGTGGCTCTATCTCTCTAGAATTTTTAGAATGGCAGCAGCGGTGTCGTTTTTTTTATCTATGGACTATTATACACGGACTACTACTACTACTTCTACTACTATCACAACGAACGGACTAATACACGACGACCAAAGACTGAACTGTTGTTGATGAAGTTCCTTTTCGTATTTTTTCGCTGTTGCATGTGTTCGAGAACGTAGTCACAGAGTAGATTGTGTCGAGAAATGTAATATGCTTGTTATTATTGTGATGATGATGATGATGTGAGGATGATACAGATGCTGCTGCTCTGTAGAAGGAAAAAGTGGTTTGTTTTCTGTCTCATGGTTTTAGTCTAGCATCACACGAAGCATCGGAACTATCATCGCGCGCAGACACACTCACACTCAGAAATATACATATATGCACACACAAAACGTGCGCTGTTGGCTTGTCGTTCGGCAAAAATCCTCTTCTTGTCTGTGAATTGACCACGGAATCAAAGGGGAAATTTAAATTGAGTCGGAAAGTAAAAAAAAATTGCGTAAATAAAAAGTATTTTTCTTCTGAGAGACTACGTGGACATTCCTTTGACACTTTTTCCGCGGGGACACCCGGATACAAGGGAAGAAAAGGAAGGTTTCTACGGAAAATTGGAATCACGAACACGACTCGTCCTTTTGTGTGTGGGGAAAAAGGTAGACATAAATTGACTGCATTTTATGTAGTCTTTGCCGAAAACAGTCACAAATCTGCAGCAGGTTTTTTTCTCGAGAAAAAGATAAATAATTTGCCTGTAAAGTCACGTATATTATCAGAAAGATGGTAATGTGACGTATTGTGGTGTCGTGGTATATTGTGTGGTCCTCTGGGGGACGTTGAAATATGCACGGATTATACCTACGCAGGATTACTGCTTCTGCTGCTGCTGTTTTGAAATAAAAAAGAAGAAGTTTTGAGAGTGTTGAGGTGTTTTCTGGTTTGGTTCATTGGTTTCATGATGATGATGATCTTGTTCGGCGTGCGAGGTTAAAAAAACGACACAGAGAGAGAGAGAGAGCAAAAGAAGAAGTTGCCGACAATTCTTTGTTCGTGTCGTGTTTTGTGTTTGTGTGGTTCGTGGATGTGATATTATTTTGTCATTTTCGCTGTTCTCCCAGTATAATTGACAAGTGGCAGGGAAGGTGATAAAATTAAGGAAAATATTGCGTTTTTTGAAAGGGGAAAAAAGTGAAAAGGTTGCAAAAGGGTTTCTTTTCTGGTTTGTCTCTCTCTACCTGTCAGTCAATCATCTGTGGTTGCTTCGTGTTGTTGGTTAGCCAGGCATTGCTTGTTCACGATAATGATGATGATGATTATGATGATGATGATACCTATAATGGTGGGTTAACTGGCTACTCAACAAGCAACAACAGCAGACGATCTTCTCTTTGTGTGTGTATCATTGTTGTCGGTGGCTTTTTTGTGGTGATTATCAACAGTCAACCAAGCAGAAAAAAAAGATTTTTTTCTTCAGAAAAGACGCAGAGGAGCCGTAAGGAGTAGCAGCGAATAAAAATGTAAGTGATGCGTAAAGCAGGGAACTCCATAAAAATATTTTTTGAGCATCCTGACATGTGCTCATTCAGCAGATAAGAAACGACGAGATACAAACAACCTTGCTGTTTTTTAATGTTTCTCGCACTGTTTTATTGGAAATCGATAAAATAGACGGGTTTATTGCCTACATTTTTATGGGGAAATCGCGTGGAGTCATTCCTGATCAGCAGCAGCAAGTCAGGCTGACGATGATATGATGACGACGATGGGGTGATGTCGCAAAAGTTTGGGTATTAGAAAGAGGACAAGGTGATCCTGCAGAGAAAAATAGAATCATAATAAAATGCATCGTAATCGTAATAATAATAACGTTTAGTGAAAAACTCATTTTTGCATTTTTATGTTTATGGCACATGTAACGTCATCGTCATCGTCGTCGTCAAGATTTCAGGGGAAGGGAAACGGGCAGAAAAATAAAAGTTTAGCACACACGCATATGTACATACAACAGCCCCATAAAACCAGTCAATTTGAATGGATGTAACGTTCAAAGAAGATGACTTTACTGCTCTTTTTCCTCCCTAACATTTCCCCCTTACGCGACGTTTTTTTTTAAATACCGACGTATGTTTATTGACTGTAACGTTTTCAAATCGACTGTTCCATTTTAATTTTTCAAGGTTTCACCATTCCACATGTGTGTGTGTGTGTGCATATAAATACCTACGTGCCTCCCTGTATGTATGTGTGCATTTCCGTTGGTATTCTCTGTTTATCGCCCAACGACAACGGCATGATGATGGGCTAGATAGAGACAAACTGTATGGGGAAAATTAAAAGAAGAAGAAGAGAGAAAAAATTGAATAAGAAGGAGAGACGCGGGGAGAGAGAAAGATTTAGAGCAAACACAGTTGTGTCAGTGTCAGACGGCATTTTGGGAAGCCCCACCACTCATACAATATCTTTAATGCACGCGCAGATGAACATTAAAATGGTGCCAGAATAATTTGTTTCTGCCGAGGAAAAGTCAGAGTTATACACACAAACACACCATTACACCGCTGCTGCTGCTGCTATTGCGGCTGCATTAAGGAGGATTCAAAGTTTCATAAAATAAAAAAGCGACGACGTCACACGTCCTTCATTCTAACAAGAAAGCAATTTTATTTATTTATAAAATAAAATTATTATTATTATTATTATTATTATTATCATCGCGATATAACACCCCGAGAAAATTTTGCACTTGTCCTTAACATTTTCTTTTGCAAATTTTTCATGGCGAATTGGAAAGCGTAGTCGTAGTAAGCACACAAGGGCATATTATCATATTATGGCCGTTTCTCCGATCGTATCCCACGATTCATGCTCACACTCTCCCAGCTATAAATACTAGTGACTTACTTACCACAATTAGATTTTTGGCACCGAATCCTCCATCATCCACCACCATGTACGACGACGACAACGACGCAGCAACTGCTTCCTTCCTATCGTGCATAGACACACACACATACACACATGTGTATATACACACAGATCGCATCACAACCACCATAATAATGCCTCCGAATGTTCGTGTCGACACTATGACAGAGCAGTGATGCTCATTTTAGATGAAAAAAGTGCAAAAAAATATTATTGATGCAGTTGTAAAATGTTATCATCATCCTCCCATCACGGGCTTGTTTCAAATTGCTCGTTGTCGTCATCCTAAAACGATATCGCTTTTTATATTCTTGGCTGCTGTTGCTGGTAGTGCACACGAGCTGACAGAGGGAAAGAAGAAAAAAAGTACATATATGTTGGGTAAAATTGTGGAAATAAAAATGTTCTGTATACTTTGTGGGATTTACAAGCACTCAAGTCATGCACACGATATTGGTATTCTATCAAATTTTATTGTTGTCTCACTGTCAACCTAAAAACACGCTTCTAGCAGGAGTAGGAATTGGATACATGGTCTCTGACGATTGTTTTGAGGGTTTAGAATTGACTGGTTGACAGTATTGACAGTGTTGCTGAAAGACAAAGACGCAAGTGAAAAAGAGGATAAAAGAGAGAGAGAGAGAGAGAGAGCTAGTATGTAAGAAAGGCTATAAATTGAAATCATGAAATATTGCGCGGAATGCATACTGACAATCGGAGACACACTTGCAGCCACATTTTGTACATGTGCCACCAATTCATTCCTATCGCCTTCTTTCTCCATTTTAAAGTCGTGTCGTCGTGCTGTGACTCTGTAAGGGAGACGGAGAGAGAATTTCTGGGGGAAATGGAAGAAATGTGGCGGAATAATAAAAGTTGGGGAAGATCTTTTGAATAAAGAGTAGGTGTAATGTAAATGTAAAATCGATAAAAACATCGGGAAGAGAGAGAAATATATAAAAAAAATATGTATGTAACGGCATACGGTGAATTCACATGTACTCCGGACGTTTAGAATCTCTAATGGTGCAAATGTACGTACAAGTGGAATATTTTATTTAAAATGTAAAAAATAGCTGAGTACGAGTCTGAAGGAGTTGCTATCGCAACGCAACGCTATCTGTTTTGCAAGGGTGATTTATATTGAAAAAGAAGGAGAGTAATAGAGAGAAGAGAGAGAGAGTTGGAGAAAATTACATTGTTTTCTAAGTGGCCGGGTACAAATGTCCGTAGAGATATTATTGGCTCTTCCAGTTTCCACTATCATCCCTACTTTCCCCTCGCAGATACACAGATACCCCGGCTACATATTGGACCAAAGTCGACAAAAAAATGAAACCGAACACCATAAACGAATTTCTCGTTCTTCTACTTTCGCCCAGAAACGGGAAGACTTTTTGTATGGGACGACGACTGCGACGACGACAACAACGACGGCATGTTATTACGCAGCCATCTTGACGCTGGCACCATCATATTTCACTTTCTTTTTGGCTTTGTTGCTGGGGATGATGGTGCTTGTACCAGTCACACAGAGGCTTTCCAAGAAGTAGAAACAAGTCATTTAACCATAATAATAGTACTTGAGATTTTCAAGGATGCTTCTAGTACTGCTGTACGGCGCGGGGACATTTGATGACGACTCCCTCTCAAAGAAAAGTCTGCCTGATGGAACAACGCTGCAAAGTCGGCTTGTACCAGCAAAAAGAATGTAACAACTGCTGCGAGATAGAATACAAAAAATATACCAGGACACCGGAACTTTTCTATTTGTTTTTAATCAAGCCGCACCACCTACCTTTTTCTTGGTACCGGACTACATGACAGCAAGAAAGAGACATTTTGTTTGCTAATAATGCTAATAGCCTATATCGCTGTTTTGTTGACACCCCATTTCCGGTGATGATGTCACTTTCCGTAAGGAGGTGGTAGGTATCATTTGTGCGAACTACGCCAACCTCGTCATATCTACGATACCTTGGTCCGGACAGACAGACAACATACATAAACCTTGGGAAGGAAAGGCTTAGTGCTTTTTGATGAGGGAAATAAGAAAATATTGTAATAATAATAGTAGCTCTACAAAACAAACACAACATAAATGATAAGCATATGCGTCTTACAACATGAAAGCAGCATGTTTACAATTTCCGTTTTTTATTAGTTACGGGATGTTGGCCACATCATTTCCACTTCACCACAGCGTCTACACAATTCCTGTTCCACTACTCTTCTCTCTCTCTCCCTCTCCACCCGTTAGTACCGTCGAAACCAAACCACGTTAGTGTAAACAGAAGTGCTCTCTTCCCTACCCTGAGCATCTCTCCTCTAATAAATTGACAATTTGCTTGGAAAACATTCATTACGCCAACTTTGATAGAACTACACATTGCGGTTTGGTTTGCTCTTTGCTGCTGCTGCTGTTTCTACCTCCTCCTTCGCCCTCTCTATTTTCTTTTTTAATTTCCAATTTAAATTGGAATGTTCTTCTCATGCCTGACAAATTAAATGGCAAAAAAGGGAAAATTTCATTTAAAAGCCACACAGCTTTTTCATTATCCTCCAAAATAATATGTATTTATTCTGCAGCGTGATTACATAAGCGATTTGCAAACTCATTTTCAAGTCTGGCCTTCACTGATGCTGCTGCTGCTGCGCGCGCGTTGATTTTCTTTTCTCCTCTGGATCCTCATTATCATTCTGTTTTGTCGTCACCTCAATCATTATGATCATCATCATCATCATCATGATCGCCTTCATCGTCACAACCTCACGATAAAAAGAAATTCTAAAAAGGGAATATTTTTCTCTGCGTAGGTTGAAGGTTGTGAATAGGAAGACAATAAACTACCACAGGACGGCTTCGTGCCGAAGTCAAAATGTAAAACATTTTAGCAAATACCATGTTGCATTCATGTACTCTCTCTCTCTCTTAAGATGCAAAGCGTCAATAATTTCTACTTGATCGTTTCGCTGAGGCAGTTAATAAGTAGGTTAGCGATAATAATGAAGCGAATCAATCACTTGTATAATGTAAACTCACAAGGAGTGACTTGACTTGGGCACACACACATACACACATAATTTCATACACAAAATATATTTCTACATGCACAAAAATAGTTTTTACGCGAGAGGCGGCATAATTTCCTATTATTACCATCCAACGCTGCTGCTCCTAACAGGCTACATCGACAAGTACATCGATACTACACTACATATTAGATCATACATGTGTACATGACATGAACATGAGGCTCTTTTTCTTGTTGAGGTACAAAAGAGCGGAATATGATAATCTGTTTCCTTTACGTGGACGAACGAACTGCCGTGCCCATGTGTTTTTCATCGTTATCATCCTCATAAAATATTTTTCTGGTATTTACTCACTGTTTACCGACGATGTCGTCATGTTGTGACTTGGTGCGGCCGCCTTCAGTGCGGCGGCGAGAGCGTGCATTACCGTTGGTGAATGTAACAACAGTTGAGGAGGGGGTAGCCGTTTGGATGAGGGTGTTGATATGTTGATATCCTAATTGGATGTATAGACGCAGAGCTTTTCTGCTGGGGAGCGAGATAGAAACAGAAATGACTGAATTGGGTTTATTGCATGTGCATTATTAAGGATAAAAGAATACAAATCGCACATAAACAAACCGGTTGCATGATGATCATGATGATGGTGGTGGTGATGTGGCGTTGTGCATAGGAATAATGATTTAACGATATTATTTCTATTCCTGGGCTGCCGACTCCAATATAGGCAGACAACTGCACACAAAAAGGGCTTGGTACACTGTGTGTGTGTGAGAGTAGACGATAAAATAGGCAGGGCAGTCACAACACAACAACAACAACTGGATTCAAGTGAATCCAACAAAACGGGCACATGATGATAATGGTGATGATGATGATGATGATGGTGACTACCATGTTCGAATGGACGCAAACTATAAAATGGAAAGTTATTAAAATCTGATGCTGATTGCGTAACGTACACATAGGAACCGCGCAGTATAAAATATCAGATAATATGTAATCGTAATAAACTCTACAGCCATAATCAAAATCCCTTTTCCATGTTTCCCCGTGCGTGGCATGTGGTCGTTTATGGCGTTGAATTCGCATTTTTCTGTGTTATCCACATATTTTAGCATAATTCTCTCTACCCAGCTAGCATTCATTGTTTATAGAGAAGAATGCATCATACATATTCATATAATGGGCCCCCATAAATAATAATAACAGGAACAAAGGGAATGTACAAGGCATATTATAACAGCGATAAAAATAAACGCGCGTGTGTGTGTACCATACACACGAACGAAGAGAGAGAGAGTATTAAAACCTAAGCAATGCAACTTCACTTCCGGTCGCCCACCCGCACATCGTCGTCGTCATCGTCATCGTCATCATCACCCTACGAAATGAAATGAAAATGCATTTTTATTGATGACGTGTTCTCTATATTAAAAATGAGAATATTACGATTATAGTGACGAGGTAGATGATGATGATGGTGATGATGTACGTATGTAGTTGCTATTATTGTTTTGATTGTTGAGAAATGACCATAAAAAGTGTACATCAGACCAGCTGTGCATAATAGAGCGAGCGCAAAGTAATGATGTATGTTACACCGTGTAAAGCACACATCAAACATGCATACGTGTAAATTCCGGCATCATTATTATCGTTTTATCATCAGTTTCTGATGATGATTTCTTATATATTATTATGGTACATTTTATATATACTGCAGGTGCTCTTATACTTATCTCTAACATATTATATGACAGAGAGCCACACGTTCCGCGTAAAGTACATTGATTGTATCTCGACATAAAATGTAGGCTATATTCTCAAAGGATCCATTAATATCTCTCGCATGCGTATGTGTACTTGGTTGCGCGACTCTGATTCTAGTGGACTTTGGACAGAACTCGCTGTTATTATTATTTTATTGTGCATAAAGACGTCAGAACAATAATAGAGCTTTAACAATAGTACTCTCGGACTACGGCTGATGATGATGATGCTGGTGTGCCAATTGTGATAGACCAGCCGTTATATAACATGAGTGTGTTATAGTGGTCCTATGTTGTCGTTAGAGTTTCTACAGGGTAACCATACACTCTGCCGTTGCCGCCGTTGCTACTACAATTATTGCCTTCATTAGCGCTGTAGTAACTACTTTTCGTAGTGGCACAGTAGCAGTATTTTTGCTGTTGCTGCATACTGTCAGAATGTGGCTGGTGTGTAGTATTGAGATATTTATTGTTATTTTGTAGCATTGTTCCGGACGACTTGTTCGCTATTTGGAGGTATGTTCACTCGCACTCTAGCAATTTTTGAGGGCTTGGCAGTTACACTGTGTGTGTGTGTGTGTGTGTGTGTGTGTGTGTGTGTGTGTGGACAGGCATGGTTAAAGGAGTGTAGCATACGCAAAAGGAGTTTTTTTTTTGGAAAAATGGCACATGCATGCAAATACAAAGCAGCAGCACACAACTTTGTATTTGGTTGATAATATGTATAATTATTATTTAGTTGTAGTAGTTCGCAACTGCTACAGTTGCTGCTGTCATCATCATCGGGAGTCCCCGTACTCGCAAACACATTTAAAGAGCAGCTGGTTTTGCTGTTGTAAAGGAAAAGTTGGAGCGGGGCAGTAATAATGAGCGATAACGGCAGTGATTT
This sequence comes from Callyntrura sp. NNG-2020, assembly GCA_027744055.1. Classification (NCBI taxonomy): domain Eukaryota; kingdom Metazoa; phylum Arthropoda; class Collembola; order Entomobryomorpha; family Paronellidae; genus Callyntrura; species Callyntrura sp. NNG-2020. Next base: position 21,304 of record JAHZNE010001190.1, on the reverse strand, counting down.
TTGGGGAAACGGAGTAAAATCAACGTAAAGACATGCTATGAAAGAAGGAAACAACGGCGGAGTACTAAAAACAGTTTTATGTGCAAGCAGACATTTTCTTGGTCCAGGCTTTTTTGGGAGGGAGAGTCTGGACGAAACTGAGCTGGGTGTCTGGTCACTAGGAACCCCCCAAAAAAGAAGAAAAAAAATCTGCGGCGGTGGTAGTGGTGTCTATAGCCGGTTATTTCTTATTTCCCATGAAATTGTTGTAGAGTCATTGTAAGAAACAGGAACACATATATTGTAACGGTGCAAACGGTTAGATGGAAATTGTAGTACTTTTGGGAACGAATCATTACACAACAAATTGCTAGATTCGAGGGAAGCCGAGAGAGGAAAGTAGGGAAAATCGAAAAACGACATGTCATGTCATGTTGCATGCGGTAAACGAAGGTAGCCAACTTTTCGTACCGTTGTGGTACGGTATATGGCAAGGTGAGTGGAGAGAGAGAGAGAGAGAGAAAGCAAAAGGTATTTGTGTGCGAGTAGTGATATCATTCGATAAAATAAAGTGACGAGGTAGTCGGTTCCCCACTACTGCAACTACTACTACTCCACGACAGAATTTCATGCTACCTATTTTGTTTTTTATGAAGTTCGTTTCGTATCAAAAGAGCAATGCACAAGTTATTGTAATAGTTTCTTGTGGCCATATTCGCCGTCGTGGTGCGGTGGTGGGTGAATGATGACGACGATGATGTTGCTGATGATGGCGATGGCATTGTGAGAAAAAGTTTTTTTTGAGCAATAAGCTTACTTTGAGAAAAAAGGAAAGATTTCTTGAGACTCAATTTCAGTTCTCTGTGTCACGTCGAGCTGATTAATAGCTCGGTGGTGTTTACTGCCAACCAGTCAGTAGCAGCAGGAGCAGCAGCAGTAATAATAATAACAACGCAGCAGTGTGTGGTTTGTTGAAATTTTTATTTCTTTCTGGGATAGGATAAAGGGAAAGGAAGAGTGCGGAGAATTAACAAAACGAACCCTCCAATTCAAAACGTTTTAGTTACATTTTTTTCTTCTGCCCAAAGACACGAAAAACTGTCATCAATTTTACATCCTCACCAAAAATATAGCTCACACACACACAACAACACAACGTGTTCATTGACGGATCTGGCATTTACACACGACAACAATAAAAATTCGTCCCTTTCTCTCTCTCTCTCTTCTCTCACATAACATGTCAGAAACTGTAGGAAACTGTCTAAAAACAGGGAAAGTGTAAACAAGAAAGACCAACTTTCTCAACGTTTTACTCCCTCTTATTTTTTACATCATCCTTTGTCCTTTTTCACTGTCCTCCCGCGTTTCCTTTCCTTTCAAGATTCCCTTTGACCGACTTTGTCCGTCACAAAGAAAAGTTGGATTTTCTTTTAAAAAAATAAATAAAGTCGTGCCAGAAACACGGAAGGGGTGGGCCCTTCTGGTGATTGTTGACGAATGACGACTATATATCCCCCGTCCCCCCGATAAGGACAAGCATGACGTTACATTTCTATTTAAAAATATCCAATTGGCAAAGAATAGCCTGTTCCCTGTTCTCCACGCACCCCTCATCCATATAAACACCCATACATAAACTGTTTTCTTGGTCTTGTTGACGATTAAGTGACATAATACTGCCATTATCATTATATATTTATATGGCGTGTTCCTAATGTTGTAGGACATTTCTGGCTCATTACTTATTCGCATCTGTCTCTCTTGTTTACTCGCTCCGTACTAGCACTGCTCCTGTTATTGACGATAACGATGATGTGAGTGATCATTATGATCGTAATCATCAACCAGTTTATACATACACACACACACCACTTATTCTCCTCTCTCTCTCTCTCTCTCTCTCTCTAAAGACTGCCTGAGTATTAGTGTAACTACTACTGCCACACATTTACGTTACCTATATTTCTCCCTGATGTTTCCCCGTTGAATATGGAAATGTTACTGCGTACACAATACACATCCAATGATGTTACTCCTCTCTGCTACTGCTGCTGATGCTGCAGCGTTCTTTGCCGTTCATCATCGTAGAAATTGAAAGTTGACCTAAATCAATTTTTAGTATCCTTCGCACCGCTCTCTGCCAAACAACACGCCGCTGCGTGCTGTTGCTGCTCCGGGGAAGATATTCAGTTAGAACGTTGTAGAGCATCTCCTTCAAAATTACACCCGTTCCTGTTAAATTTCTCATTTTATCATAATCATCATCAACCTCCTCCTCACTCTCAGTGATAGTCCTCTTTTGTTAGGCTGCTTTTGTCTGCCTGCATGGATGTATCTGTGTGTGTGTGATCCGAAAAATTGCTTTTTTTAACGATCGCCCTTTTGTTTTGAGTTAAATACCTCCGTTGTGCTGGTGCCTGTGTGTGTGTAGTTCGCGCGTGCAATTCTCGTTATCCTTAGTCTTAATCAGAATTTTATTGTTATTGTTGTGCATAATAAATATATCATCAAAAAAATTTGTGCGCTGCTCCTACTACTGGTAGTATTTACAGGAATATCTGAGGAGATGACGTTATATAGCGCGAGTGTTAGGAATTACATTAGTATTAGTACCTACCTAGTATTTTATTATGGTAAAACTAATAATGATAGAATCATCTTTGTCGCTGGGGTAAAATGTTCGTTGGTGGCAGTACGTACACTCGCGCTATGTCCTCCTACCATTTTGTCGTTGGTGGTGCAGTGGCAAGTGGCAGCAGTGCTCACAATTTTTATGATGATGATTATTATTATTAGTATCGTGTGTACTGCTAATCCTTGACGTTAATGTTTACGATAATACCCTGATTCTCAAGAGTAGCTGTGTGAGAGTGAGGCGAGGGATGATGATGATGATGATGATGACGATCATGATGATGAATCTCTGTGAATTGCCTGTTCTTTCGCCCTAATCTTTTGTTATTATTATTATTACTACTTCTGACTAGCGCGCAGTTGCGCATATGATTATTGTCGCTCCCCCATGTGCTACTCCTAGTATCTTCATCTTCGACGTAGGATCACACAACCAGAGAGTGTAGTGTAGGAACAGCAAACCATATAATAATAAAAATAATTGCCTTGTCGTCGGTAGACGTTTTTATTATCCTCACTCCTTCCCAGGCTGAGCAACAACGGCAACGCCACTTGCTGCAAAACTCGCAGCGAGATAAATAGGTACCATCACACAGAACACACTCTCTCGCCAGAGAAGTTTTTTCCTTTTTTTCCGTGGCACAGAGACAAGTAGTGTGGAAGTGGTAACATTTCATGTTGGAAGCAGCCGTCTAGTAGCCAGCTAACCACAAAGTTTATGCCTGTCTTGTTCAATCAGAGAAAAGATGTTGATTATGATTACCTAATAGGTTTGTATTTCGTCGAAGGTAATAGGGAGGGAGGAGGGAGAGAGAGAGGGAATATTTTTTCAAAACTGCATTTTCCACTTCCTTAACGTAATGAATGATAACAAATAGCGATAATAAACAAGAGATATCATGTTATCACAACATCATTAGGATAATTTGGCGCGTTATAAATATTCTATATTGCTGCTGTCACAAGAAGTGTGCTGTGAAAAGTTGTGTAGAAACTGTGTGTGTGCTGCTGCTGCTATTTTGCTACTTGATGCTGTTTGTGTGTGTGTATGTTACTATTTAGGCCTTCCATCATCATCACCTTGTGGTAGTCAAGTGAGTTGGTAGTGAAGACAGATCTCGGCACTTGAACAGCAGCACAGGACTGCTATAGTGGTGATGGTGGTGGTGGAGGTACAGTGCCGCTTCAAAGCAACTTGTTGGTGTGTCCATCATCGTCTTCTCTGGTAGTCTTTATTGCGTCACCCTCGCGAGATCCTTTGTCTTTGTGTGGGGTAGTGGAATGTGAGACTGGAAGATTTCCACATTTTTTTTCTCCACGTGACTTGTTCTCTCGTCCTTTTTTTGTTCAGGGACAAAAGTACCATTTATCACACGGGAGAGCGGGTGGCGCCTCCCTTTGTCTGGCAGGGACAGAGGAAAATTTTTAAATAAAAACGTGATCCTTGTGTTATACAGACAGTTTAGCACTGGTTATTATTATTTTGTGCGCGTGTTGTTATCTGGCGGTATAGTGTATTTTCCCCGTTGGTATCGCTCTTTGTACGAATTCTCGCCTTTTCCTCGGACCCACACCCAGTCGAGCGGTAATTGTCTGCTAGAGTGAAGAAGAAGCAATGCAGATTTCACCACCAAACCACCCGGACGCCGACACAAAGTAGGAAGACAGAAAAAAATAGTAAATAATATCGTACCTCGCGCTGTTCCTTTCGTTTCTCTGTAAATTAAGTAGTAATGAAAAGAGGGAACGGATGTAATCTGTACAATTTGCATATTAATGTGCTTTTAGCGGCTGGGTAGCAGTCAACTGGAACGCTTCTTCTTCTCGTGGTAACCTCAACGTGAGCTTGTGTAATGAAATGAAAAGAGAGGTTCTGGGGTAAATGGTTCGTAGGTTTAGCACACAACCTATACCTCTCAGAAAGTTTACCCCAAATCTTTTCCAAGTCATTACTGCCATATCTAAATTAGTAGTCATTTTACACCTCGGCTTTAACTTTGTAGCTATTTGTGTGGTGTGCGGGCGTGAAGGAATATGTAGGTAGGTAGGTAGATAGCTCATTCAAGGAAAAGATGATTTCAGTCGTTTTGTAATCCTTTTTAGAAGAGACAACTACCGACCACAGGAAATGTCCTCCGGGTCAGACCATGTCGCGCAGTTTACAGCCATATTGAGAGTTTTACTTATCAAGAGAGCAGAGATAACAAAATAAGAGAGGGTAATCGTCCTGCGTTTGTGTTTCGCTGTCTACTACCTCCGTTATATAGCAAAGTATACAACAGCTTGTGATAAATGTAAGAAGAACCACGCCAGCTAGCTTGGCGATTCTTGCTGGCTGCTCCTCCACGGATGCTTCTGGTGATAAAGTGGTTAATTACAAAGTGGAGCAGTCTGAAAACCCTGTTATTACAGGAGCGCACAATTTTACAATAATTATAGACATGTTGGTTGTGTTGTAATATAGAACAAAATTGGATATATGTTGGGTTGTAAGTAGGAGAACCATAGAGAACGACTTTTAGGAGTTTGCCCTTTGTCCCGAAGGGCAAGTAGCAAATTTTCTCTGGATTTATCTTGTCCTTGTTGCTTTGATGAGGCATGCCAGAGTGACTACACACATCACCTAAACTAGATTGCTGCTCAAGCCAAATTCTGTTTTTATACACAGTGAGCCATTAATGGAACAGGTGACCATGGATGGGGCTGAGTGCTCTGGCTGTGCAGTTTTGGCAGGTGTAGTTTTATGGGGAACGGATAGAAAAAAATACGAGCAAGATAATAAATAAGACTGTTGCAAGTTGACATACCGCCAATATGGTGTTACCTACTCAAATGGATTTCCCGTCGGAAAAGTGGTGGGGTACGGCGAGGAAAATGAAGACATTTAAAAGAAAATAAAGATAACATGGGGAAAATGACAAAAAAAGTAAAAATGAGGCGGGATGAAGAGAGATGATCGGTAATGCATGCGTGATGCATTGGCAATTTACTTATCATCCTCTCGCGTTATTTTCCCTCCTTCATGTTCGACACCGCCGTAAAAATGTGCTGCTGCTGCAGCGCACCAGGATTAGGGAATCTTTCGGTAGAGCTTTGTTTCTGTCGTTGGAGCGCTGCCAAAATGGTAGAGTACTTGACTGGTTGGTATGTGGCAAGAGCACTCTTTCAAGTGGGAGCTGGGATATTGGCAAATAATAATCGCCTGTAGACGAGATAAGATAAAGTGGCAAGCACTGTAATATATACCCAAGTATTTGTCTATTTTACACTGAAGGTGGTCCATTGTCTTCCCTCGCCGAGACAAAAGAGACACCAGCAGTTTGCAAAATCTCGAGTAGAACACCACTACATTTTATTCGAGATTGACAGGAATTTCCGCCGGTTCGTTTTATACGACTTCCCAGGGAAATTTTCCTGGGAACTTTGTGAGTGACGCAGCGAGGCGGGAGACGGAGGAGACAAGACGAGAGAGAAAAAAATGAGACAGTCAAACTGCACTTTTTTGGGAAGAAAAAAATCCGACAGGGCTACCCCATATGCATATGTGTGGGGGTATAATGCGTGTAAGAGTGGCGGTATGGAAGTAGATCGTCCTTGACTCTCAAGAGAAAGATGACGATGAGGATAATGTTGCCGCACGAACAAAAAAATGTATAAAGCGAGAGAGAAAGAAAACGCGCTCTCGTGAGTGTGGTAACTACTAGCTCTTTTGGGAAACAAGTCCTTCGTTACAAAGGCCAGACCACAGTGGTGACGGTTATATGCTTGGGTGGAGAGAGTACTACAACGCAACCCGTTGACGGTTTCCTTCTCATCGGGGTAAATTATGGCCCTCAAGGTAAAAGTTGTTCCTTGATAACTGCAGGCATTCCTCAAGATGCCACCGGGTAGGGACAGCGAGAGAGAGAGAGAGAGAGAAAAATGGCAAAAAGAAGAGACAATAGATAACTCGTTCCAAAGAGAACCAGAGTGTTCCCTAGATAAAAGGCGCGACAAAATGATTCACTTACACACCCATTTTCTGTCTCAACCGCAACTCTTTCAAAATCCAAGAGAGACGCTCCACCGGCCCACATTATTTTTTCCCTCGGAAACGTGCCTGGTAAAGCTGAAGGAGAAGTTGGTTTGGAAAGAAACGGCGGAAAATGGAGCGCACATTTTTTTGCAGAATAAATTGACATGTGGTGCAGCTCCCACAAAAGATGTTGCTGACAAGAAAAATCTGTCGAGAAACTCTACTTCTGCACGAGTGGGAGCGTTTTTTGAAAGTTTTTCAAATGCCTTAGGGACACAAACGGTTTCAATATTTTTACAAGGAAAAAAAATGCAAAGTGAAAAAAAGATGTCAGTGGAGATGGAGAGAGAGAGAGAGAGAGATACACACGGGTGGGCTCATTTTAATCTGGCAAGAAACGTCTAAAATATTCTTCGCTGAGAGAATATTAAAGTAAACAAGAATAAAAGTGTATTCTGATGACGTTATGAAATGCACACAAAATTGTACCATAAAAATCCCATTTTACCGTCACTCTTTTCACGAGAGTGCGCTTTACTTTTTGGTAAAGTTCAACGTGACTGTCCTTGTAGATCGATTAGCATAAATGCAATAACTTTTTTTTTGTGCAGTTTTCTGTCATAAATTTTGATAATGCAGCTTACTGCCATTAAAAGTGTGTAGGTAACCACGTATATCCTCCTCCGCGGTGAACTTGTCCTCTCTCGCATGGGCCATCTTAAAACGCGTCGTGTACGCGCCTGCTGCCGCTACTTCTGCTGCTATGTAGAGGCTGATTGCTTATATTTTCATTATTGCTCATTTTACCAACTTTGCATACATCCACCCTGCTGCTTCTATATTAAAGTGTAAGTGAAGGTCATCCTTTTAAATAATTGTTTTCTATAAATATGGAACACACTTTATATGCGCGGGGTATATATGTATATGTAGATGTCTGAGGATTGTCAACGTACTGCTGCAAGACTGCAGGATACTTGTCGTCGTCGTCGTGAGTTGGGCTCTCTGTGATAATTTTGAAAGCATATAGCCATAATGTACCCAGATTTATTTGCTTTGATTATTATCATCTTTCTGGGTTGCGTGATGGAAGGCACTTAAGCTCGCTAAACAGCGAGAGAGCGATAGCGCAACAAACGAACGAACGACGACGGCATTAACGACGAAAGCTCTACGTGCAATATGAATATGTCCCTGACCATCATCGTCCCCATAACTGCGTACCTGTTGTTGTGGTTACAAATTTTAGTTTCAACGTATAAATGGCTTATTATACAGAAAGGTTGTCAGAAATTGTTCTCTGTGTGTGTGTATGTGTACGTGCTCGTATATACTAAACGCGTGTACCTGGTCCTCTCTGGAAAAATTTGCAGGTTTGAGCCATGAACTGCGGCACCCGTTCACTTTTTAGTTATCTGAATGGGTTTCACCTTGAGAATTTCAAAGGGAGCAGCTCTGCTTGCAACCGGAGAGAGAGAGACGGAGAAAATGAAGGAGAATAATAATTATTCCTGTTACTTTGTGTAACACGCAGGCATATGACACGAGGATAAAACGACGTGTAGGTAATCGATTTCCCCCCATGTAAAATGCAGCCTGCAGTAGTAGTGGTAGTAGTAGTAGTAAAGTAGTATTTTAGTGGAGTAACAGACATGCAGGAATAAGAATATTATGTCGCGCAGTTGGGAGAAAATGAGAATTTTATTGCATTTTATTTGTTTATGATGATGATTATGGACATGGGCTGGGCTTGCGTTTTCTCTCTCTCTCTCTCGTTGCATGCACACGCCATAACTTTTCATAAAAATAAAAGTTTGTTTGTTGTTGTACACACCATCATTGATTTTTTTTCACCATCGGTTGCAAAAACTGTGAACATATTGCACACCCACATTCCCTGTCCTACTGCAGTTTAACTGCACTCCCGACGCCATTTCGACTTATATGTCCGTCTGTGTAGGTTCCTATCGCACGGTACATCTTACATATAACGGCTTTTCATTAAATTGGTAGAATAATCCACTAATAACGGTTATTATTATTATTAGTAATTTCGCTCCTGCTGTAAACTTTATTACGATGCAGGGATATGGCCAAAACAACTCCAGATGGGATATTCGGGCCCATTTTCGATGACGGACGTATACCTAACAAGGTTAACCCCAGAAAAGTTTTCTCTCTCTCTCTCTCTCTCTCTCTCTCTCTGCACATCAAAATTAACTGCAACTTGCCTACCACATGAAACATGACATGTCTGACAGACTTCATCATTCTCTTGGACTTGCTCCATCCCAGCATAAACTAACTCGCAAAAATATAATGGACCTTTTATCCCTTGCCGTCATCCGTTTATTACGCCGTAGTACGATTTTTTTATGCTGTCATGCTATACAACGTTCAGAGGGTTAATATCATCAGAGAAGCATTATTTTTATTTTTATTACAACCAGCCTGCCTGTTGGCAGTTGGCATTGACCAAGTCAACAATGTTTGTGAGTAGCGATTATATAAATAAGCAATGCTCCTCTGCTGTATGTCTGCTGATGATGATATGGTTGCCCTACTCCCAGCCTGGTATCCATACAGCACTGACAACAAGCCGTGTTGATTATTATTCCCTCTCTCGCTACGAGTTTCCCGATTGTCCCCATTTTCCCTTCGCGCGCGACGTAGTGTGGTGCGGTGTGTATGTTTTTCTTGGCGGAGGATGATGGACACAGACACGAAGACAAGCAGGGAAGGAAGAGAGTACGAAAAGGTGTATAATAAATGCCAGGGCAGATGTGTGTATATGCTTGCATGACGATGATGAGTCTACACATGTGGGACACGCTGCATTTACCACTGTCTATCAAAAAAGTCATTTCAAGCTTTACTTCCTACCTACATACATGTCTCCATTTCAAGGTCAGGTTGGCCATTACTCGAGGAGTGTATTCCTACAGGAAGCCTCTTTGCCGAGAAGCCATAAGGTATTGTTAAAACACAGTAAACGTCCAACAGCTTTTTTATGACGGGGAAAGTAGCTGGAAGAAAACAAGGAGAAAGCAGGAGTAATGCTGGTGTGGGTATGTACTCCGTTGTAGACAAGTTGTCCTATAGAACTTTGGCAATAGGTCAGTTGTGCCATTGCTGATGGGGGGCTCTTGTTTTGGTTTTTGGCCTATTGTAATGTTCCTCGGCTCGCTGCTTCTGCTTTGTTTACGGCTACCTCCGCATTGAAAGAGCGTTTAGTACGGAGAAAGGTTAAGAGTAGGTAGGTGACCAGGGCTGAAGGGAATATTAATAACAAAGAGGAATTGAAAGCGCTCTGAATACAGGGGCAGCACACCATATGGAAATGTTTAAGAGTGGTTGATAAATTCCCTCTGTTGTGTGTTACGCTCCCTACCTATTTACATTAGAGAAAGAGCGGCAGGAGCGTAATATGATGTGTGTGAGGGTATCACACACACATACACACACGCTGTCTTTTATGTAAGACGGTTTATTTTCAGTTTAATACCAACTTACTTTGATTAAGTTGAGTGTTTGTGTGTGTAGACAGCCCAAGATTATGTCGCATGCATCCCTGCTTTGGCAAACGACCCGCGCGTTAGAAGAAAAGAGAAAATAATCTGGGTTTCCCAATACAGTTGCTGGGGAGCGTAGGTAGGTGACGTTATAGTGACGACGTTGCTTGACTTTTTTCTTGGAAGCTTTTCCGCCATTATTCCGTGGTATTTCAAGTTTTGCGAGGAGTTTTTTTTTCAGTGTCAATTTTTTACTGTTGGGGGCTGCTTAAAAATACGACGACTGTGCTACTGTGGTTATTTTTGTGTAGATAAAAAAATGGTTGTACGACTTACATACAGCTTGTACGAGTGTGAGCATATAATCTCTGATCTTGTCATGCCCTGTGTCATTTCATGGTCAACTTTGTAGTGGAGAGGGTCACGGAACAGGGAAGGAACCGCAGAAAGCCCTGCGAGTGACACGACTCGTTTTAATGATTGTAGAATGAGAGATATTTATGGAGTTGGGCAAATTCCATATTTTGCAGGGCGGTTGTTATTCGACTCCATTTTTTAGCCTTGGAAAGGGGAAACTGAAGAAATATTTGAGAGATATCTAGTGCAAAAAAGGATTGCTCGAATCAGAATCCTGTTCGGTGGAGGATAAAAATTGAGTTGGGCTGACAGGGGAAAGGACGAGGTTCTGTGCACAAGGCTGGTGGGGTAGGAAATTGGAAAAAAGAGAAAGCTTGCAAGGAAAAGGAAGAAAGTTAGCTGATCTGGGAGACTGGTGGTGATGTTTGTTTATTTACGAGAGGTGCTTTCTGTTGTGCTGTCGTGATTTGAATACAAAGATAAACGGGAAGTTCTCTAGGGGGAAAGGAGAAAACGCAGAAAGGGTTCAATCTGAACAAGCTTTCTGGTGGTTGTGAGAGTGTTTGTGTGCGATACAAAAGTGGAGGAAATCGGGACACTGCCCCTCGAGAGAGATAACTGTTGTGGTTTCGTTGTCGTAGGAGATACCTGGAATCTAAAAAGAGATTTATTTTTCCTGGTGTACAAATAAGGACCCAAATTTTAGCAGGTTTTACGAGAAATATTGGGATCCACGTGTTTAAAGAGGGTAACCCGTTTGAATTTCATGGGGAAATGATGATTATGCTTTTTTGTTTGTACATTACATCATGAACACAACAACAACAGCATCACAACTTGTATTCTGTTGTGTGCTGCGCGGGTAAAAGGAATGGCAGCAAGCATACGCTAAAATGGTAAACGAGAACAGGAAATGGAGAGAGTAAAAGCTTTCATCGTTTTCCACACTTGTAGACATCATGTCAGGGGTTTATGTGCTTTAGCAAGAGTGTGCGTTTTATATCGTCATAAAAATTCTCCACAAAATGAGAAAGGAAACCAGAAGGTTTATCTCACCACTCGCGCGTTCTCTCTCTCTCTACTCGCCCAAATCAAGAGTCGACCCTGGCTTGGGCATAGAAACAAGAATGATTTCAGTTTATTTACTTTTACTTCCTTTTTGTGTTAATGACGATGTGTGTGGCACCCTAAAACGTGGGCGGACTCCTGTTGGCGCACTTGTTAGGATAGTAACCGATAAAAACAGGAAGGAACGTGTAGAGAGCATTTACCAAGTTGTGTTGATATTATATAAAACAGAGGAAATCGCATATTTATTTTCGGAGAAAAGCCTATATATTTTCGGGGGAAAGTGTTCAGTATTTTTCCTTATTTTTGGGGCGTAATTGTGCGTAGTAACGAATTTTAACGGATTTTTTTCTTCTTTTTTTTCTACAGGGGCTCGACTGGAGGGTCAAGACCACCATCCAGGGTGCGAGTAACCTTTTTCGAGTCAGAGAAACCTCTCGCCGTCAGCTCACCTGAGTCAGACATCCTTGACTTTGACCTGAGCAAAATGGCGATACACGGAAGTCCCACTGTGCACGATCACAGTAGTCCCTCTTTCAACAGGCAAATAAGGTAAGTTACCCTCTGCAAAATTAATGTCGAGACTCACAACTCCGCGTGTGTCTCTGGTAATCCTGTTGATGTCATCATTACACCACCATCACACTCCACAGCATATGCCCTTCTCTAAGCTGCTAATTATTTACCGACCCACACTTTTGGTACAGAGAGAGAGAGAGAGAGATCTATCTTCCTTTCTTCTCTGTATGGTCAAAAGCCTGCCTCTATGTATGTGTGTGTGTGGGGCTGTTAGTTTAAAAAGTGAGCTGCTCACTTTGTTTGGTATAATTACTGTCAAAAAAATTATCTCACACCTTGATCTACCCACACAGACAAAATCCACACGCCATCATCATGTCAGCCAATATTTCTTTCTGTTTGGATCTCTGCTTGTTATTCCCCTCTGTGAATTTTGCCAGCGAATGCGCCTTTAATAGACAGTAGATCTTGGCAGGTTTATTTTAACAAGCGAATAAACCCAATTAAATCCTCCAACTCTTTATGGCAAGTTTCAAGGTTACTCGTCTTGAGGATAATGTACACACTTGTAGTGGTGGTGGTAGTCAGTAGTAGTAGTAGTAGTGCTATCCGACGCAGACACGTTATCATCCTGACAGGACGCGTACTATTATTGTTGGAAACAGGATTTATTTATGCAAGCGTGTGTGGCTTGTTAGTACTAGTCGAAGGACACAACATGTTTGAATGGCTTATGTCTATCTTCCTTCCTATTTTTAGGCAAGCAGTCTAGAGAAGATGTAAAAGCACGACTTTATCATCAGTTTCATCATCATCACACGGGCTTTTTATTCCTCTTGTTTCCCCATATTTTCTGTGAGTTTACTTGCCTAACAACAAGCCTGGTGTGACTTTTGTGTTTCGAAAGAAACTCCTCCTCCATTTGTGCCGTTTTTAGAGAGAGAGAGATATCGTCAAGGGCAAAGGTCGCTACCAGAAAATGTATATAGGTTGTTGGGCGCTTTTTCCTTCTTTGAGAAACGAGCTACTAATATCTTTAATGGATTTCATGGTTGCGTCTTTTTCTCCATTTTTTTTACTGAAGAGACCCTCCGCGTAAACCTGAGAGAGGTGGTGGTAACAGAATGAAACGCAGAGGAAAGTGGATGAATGCAGGGAGAAGGAACGTGATTATTACGGGCGAGTAATTCATCTGAAAATTTAGTGTTGTTGGTGGTGGTAGTCACGTTGGAATGTTTATTGAAAGGCGGGGGGATGGATAACGACGTGGTTGAGAGAGAGAGAGATAAATAGAGAGAGAATTTGGCTGGGTATTTTTTTTAGAATCTCTCTCACTCTCGTTGCACAATTTACCTTGTATTTTGATTTTTTTTAAAGAAGGGAGAGTTAGAATGTGAAAGAAAAAAATATTTTAAACATGAGGTATGTGCACGGTACAGGCACGTGAATATATACTTTTTATGTAAATTATATTCTTCTTTAAATTTACCAAAATTTATGCCATTTTTGGGCTCGCTCCGTGAAAAAAAGGCAGACGGGAGATAAATGTTGGATAAATACTTGCTTTTTCAAGCATTATTTTTTCAAAGTAGTAAAGAGCGAAAAAAAATTGTGTGGGGCCAGCAAGTACATTTATAAATTATACGCGTGTATATATTATGGCTATTTTTGTCTAAATTTTCCCTGTGTATAATAAATTATGGAAGAGTTTCAAACAAGTACTCTAGCATAACCAGGTATTTTTATATATTTTTTTACATTTTTTTCTCTCTCCGTCGTTTTCTTAAATTTCACGACTGTGTCCTTTCCTCCTTCTAGGATGTGGGCTCTTTTAAGAGGTTTTGTAAAGACGCAACCTGGAAATTCCTGCGGGATGATTTATCATGGGGGGTGATTAATATGCAAACCCGAGGTGAGGAGCACTGCTGCTGCTGCTGCAAAAATTGTTAAAAGAGAAATATTTACAGAAATAACTATAAAAATAACCAAGTGCTTACCTCTCTGTGTACAGGGGGTACATACATACACGATGAAAATATTTTAACTGGTTTAAAACAGTTTGACACGTTGTGTTGTAGAAAATATAATAAGATGGGAGAAAAATGCCAAAGAAAGAAAAGGGGGGTTCGTTCAGGTAGAAAGGAAAACATCTGTCGATATTTCCTTACTTTTTATTACCACCACTGTTGAATCGCAATAACCGTACTCGCGCGCTCCTTTTTCCTGATGTCGACGACGGAGAACCGAGTAAATCATCTCCTTGTAGGAGAGACACACATTTTATAGGAATCCATGGAATTTGTATATTTACACTTGTCTATAAAACTGCTTGCGCCTTGTAACCGTGTAGACTAAACAGATGTCGCCTGTGTGGAAAAGGGGAAAGAAGATGTAAATATTTTTACAGAGTTTGAAAACTTTCCGAGCATCTTGCCTTGAAGAGAAAAAAAATTATGGGAGAAAAAAGGAAAGGAAAACGGGGAATAAATCTTGTAATTAGTTTTCATTGGAGCGTTTAAAAATGAATGAATGAATGGGTGTTAAAAGGCTCCTTGGCGGGTGGGAAGAAAGATGATCCAGAAGCATTAAAAAAGGAATGTCTAAATTATTTATACAGGGGCTAAAATAGTGCGATACAGTTAACCCGTTTAAAAGGAGAACGAGAGAGAGAGAGAAAAAAAACTAGAAAAATGCGCCATTTTTTTTAAATAATAAAAGTTCTCCGATGAAGTCAAAAGTACACACGCCACCACGTGATAAAATCATTTAAGTAAAAATGTGTTTGTAAAATGTCACAAGGCCACTAGGGAAACATTACAATACCCCATGTCTACCATTTTCCCTTGTTCCACCTTCCACCGTTACTTCGTCACAATCTTATTTATATTTTAGGTATGGAGTGTCGCTTACTGCGAATTTAGACAGAAGCTGTACAACAGAGTGTAGAACAAGTAATGGGCGTGTAGCAGCAGGCGAGGAAACAGTGTAGAGGCGACAATACCAATAATGTAACCTGGTGAGGCAACGAACGTAAAGTTCAAGATCAAAATCGTCCTTTGTTCCCCCGTTCGACAACAGGACGAGTAGAAAGGGATTTTTTTCTTGGGAGAGACCATTATGCAATTTCATTTTATTTGCGCGGGGTAATACATTTTTCAGGGTAATAACAATGAAACCTACATGTACAAGAGAACTACGACGTTTCACAGGAAAATAGAGTCCCAACTTTGGTGACAGGCACAACAAAGCATAAAATACACAATCATTTAAATGGACGTAGTTCTACACATTCAATTACGGAATACAGTGATCCCTGTACAAGGAGAGGGGCATACCGTTACATTTCCACGTTCCTACATGTAATGATATCCCAATAAAGGGAAAGATTACGCGTCGCATATATAAATGATGATGACTACGTTACAAGAATTATGATGAAAGGAAAAAGAAGATGAATGCGTATTTGTATGACATTTTCAGGCCATTGTAAAAATAAGTAGAAGAATATACACAGTTGGTGCTATTAGAAAATTGTATAAAAATACAAAACAGGCAGGGCAGACAAAAGCACGCCAGGAGTTTCCACCACACAAAAATCGGGGACTGGCTGGTACTTTCGTTTTTCTCCGTTGTGGTGTGTTCACCACACGGATCTTTTTATGTAGGGTGAGGATGATGATGATGATGACAATGGTCGACGAAGAAAGAAAATCGTATGCTTTCAGACGAAAAACGACTTGAACGTTCTCACATTCATTTTCCATTTAAAGTAACGGTAAGTGTTACAATAATTTTGCATTTCTCCTCTCTCTCTCTCTCTCTTTCTCTCTCTTCACCTTTGTTAGCTATTGACTTGGTTTGAAGAGCTACACACACACGTCGAAATAATAGATGAGCCTCCTGATCTGGGAGGATGGAGATGGGAAAATATTTCAAAAGAATTCATTTATTCATCAAAGAGGGCTGTGCTGTTGCCTGGGNAAATATTTCAAAAGAATTCATTTATTCATCAAAGAGGGCTGTGCTGTTGCCTGGGAATGAAAATATTATGAAGATTGCGTCAGACTTGAGAAAAAAGGAAGACAAAGTCAAGTGCGTTGTTCCTTTCGTGCTCCAGTATGTTCCCTTTGATACAACAAGAGAGTAGCAGTTTCATAAAAGAAATGGTTCAATTTGCATTTTCCTCTTTCTCTCTCTGTCTCTCTCTCTCCCACATTTTTCCTTTTGTGAACGTACCTATCCACCTCTCTTCATAAATTGTAAGCCGGCATGCAAAAAGGTATGGTTCTATTTCGATATGAATAAAAGGTAAAGAGAGAGACTGAGAAAAGAATGAAATGGGTTTGTATTTGTACCTGTGTAATCC
Organism: Callyntrura sp. NNG-2020; assembly: GCA_027744055.1. Classification (NCBI taxonomy): domain Eukaryota; kingdom Metazoa; phylum Arthropoda; class Collembola; order Entomobryomorpha; family Paronellidae; genus Callyntrura; species Callyntrura sp. NNG-2020. The sequence continues at coordinate 4,851 of JAHZNE010001190.1, read as the reverse complement.
TGCTTTCGCTTTTTGGTGCCATTACCATTTCCGACGATCATTATTTTCAACGTCATCCGTCAAGTCCGCCAAGAGATTGGGAGAAGGAAGCTCTCTCTCTCTCTGCCCTACTGCAGCATTACATTACACAAATATTGTAATGAACGATAATTGCTCAAAAAAGAGAATGACTTGCTGGTAGTACCTTGATGATTATGTGCTTCTCCATTATGACGCGATGAATAATTTCAGCTTGGTTGGTGCTACGCTGTAATGGAACATTCAGGGTGGATCCCAAAAATGTAACCTTGCCTGTCCTGTGAAACAGGCAGAATGCAGTAGCAGCCGACGTGTGCACCACCATATACCCACCCACCCACACACCCACTCACAACGTGCCTGCATTTCAGCCCTGATTACTTTTGAGATAGAAACACGGTCAGACATTGACTGTGGGTACAGCGGGGATAGAGGCAAAAGGCACAATTTCCACTTTACTGTCACAGGAAAGAATGCCTTCCGATGTGAATTTCAACGCGTCACTCAAATAAGTTTCCTGCTTTTATCTCCCGCCGCCGCGCACTCCACACGCTCTCACGTGCGGGACTGGAAGAACTGGAAGCTTATAAATCTCGTATGGAGGTTTTAATTTTGACGACGATGTCGTCGGCAGTAAAAGAAAGACAAAAAGTTATTCCACCTTCATGTCCTTTGGGGGTGTGCGTGCGGGGGAGGGCCTAGCATGTAGTTTACAGGAAGGTTTCAATAAACAAAAAATGTGTCGTGCATATTGGTAATACGCTGGACGCAATGAAGCGTTTTGGGAAACAGTCGAATTATGGCATCCCAGCAATTTTAATTATTTTACCCGTCGGCTACACAAAATGAATACGTGTTTGTATCGAGCAACATTTATTTCGGTGATTTACAGTCGTATTGTTTGTATCCACCTACGCACACCACCGTCGTTGCGCTGTTACACTGGCGACGATGATGATGATGATGATGTATGATGATCATCTTGATGCCATAATTTTCCCTTTTATTGTTTTATCTCCCGCTGCTCATTCTAATAAAACCGTCCATTTCAATCAATACCAATTGTGTCGACTATTTTTGGATTGGTAATGGCCCCGATATTACCAATCATCTGCGTGGCTCGTTACTCGCCTTGCATTTCCCCCGCTCGTTATAATAGCCTTAGTCGAAGATGCACTTGCCCACATTGCCAGACAACGAGCCGACGGAAATCCTAGTAGGGTGGGGCTCCTCACCAAAAAATAGACAATATTCTCGATGATAATGATGATGATGACGCCGATGATGTATATTGGTTTACGGGCTATATCGTCGGAAAAATCAACCCAGCCCATTGATGAATCCTAACTGCACATTGTGGTCCGCGGTTTTTTTTATCAGCAGGGGACACCTACATACATACAGTAGAAAAATGTATGCAAACGTATATTTTAATCAGGTCAAACTTTTTTTTTTTAAAAAAGAGCATTAAATATATAGTAATACCCTTATTTTGGGGAAATCTCCAAGATGCACCCATATATTATTCCGCGAGTGCGAGGAGAAATTGAGTGGTCGTTAGCGTGTGTGCGATATTGTTGATGTGATACAGTTTCCTCTCTGATTAATTGTGAGTGGCGACGAGTGTGCAGCAGCAGTAGCGGCAGCAGCAGCATAGCAGCGCGGAGACTGGGGCGAGTATAAATTGTCTTAAAATATTACTTCGCTTTGGCAATGGTCGGCTATTCTACCCAGTAATAATAATATGTGGCTAATATTATAATGTGGGCAGGGACTACTTTTATATTTATAGTCGCCCTATTGCGTGTCAGCGATATATACGCTGCCTCGTTTGTAGGAAAAAGCCGTGCCATTAATCAATGAAATGGAAAAAGTATGTATTTTTTTACTCAATGTGTTTCTTGCGGAACGCAAGCGCATTGATAATTTTCTCTCTCCCTCTCTCGCTCTCTCTCGCGTTTATTTATGATGACACTATCAGAAGAAAGAGCAAAAATAAACCAGTGAACCGGGTTTCTGGGGCAAACGAACATATTTTCAATAATGCACATACACATCCACACACAAAAAGTTTTTTTTCTGGATCCAACCAACCCTTTTGTGGTGGTTGCCTTGTGTGATGTTGGCGGGATCGGATGTGACGGGGAAAGAGAACGTTATTACTGTATTGATGTGGCAGGGACTCATTTTGCTTCGCATGTCTTGTCACTGTGTATTATATTGAATAACGAAATAATGCCCGTCAAAGAGGACCCCTCAGCAGGAAGCTGGAACCCGAAGAGAGGGAGACATTCGCATGAATAAGAAATAAGTTATTGTGTACCTTTTTTGTGTCCGGGAAAGTAGTATCGTCATTCGTGTTGTTTTTCCCAGAAAGAAGATAAAGATTTGCGAGAGAGTGAATGACAGCTTTCTTTCGAAATTGCTTTGCAGAGCGAAAATGATGGAGGCATTGTTTGCCAGGTTCCTTTGCTGACAGGGTTGTCGTCTTTCGGAGAGAGAGAAAAAAAGAAAGTTGTCGTTTGATGTGTGTTTGCGGTTCGGTGATTTATGGGGGTGGTAAACAGTGACAACACCTTTCTTCCCAGAGAGAAATAGACGAGAGGAAGGAGTTGGCAAACAAAATTCAGCGAGAGAGAGATCCCTCCACTTTGATGGTCGTCTTCAAGCGTAATGGGAAACATGGTGGTACGGTGTCATCAGGGCTCTGCACTGGCAAAAAACATAAACCACTCTTTTTCTACCTACCTTTCTTTTTTGCAGTTCAAAGCTACACTGGAGTCATATGAGGAAAGAGGAAAATTCGGGTACTAGAAATGAAGAGCCAGTTAGCATAACTGGTGCGGCGCATAAAAAATCTTTTGCGTAATGAACGACTGCAATGATATACGAAAACGATAGATTGAACCGGAAACCAGATAAGGCGTACCTTTTCATTTTACAGAGGCAAATCTTTGCATTTCGGCTTTGTGTCTGGGGTCTGGGAATAATATTTTCCATTTCGGGATATTTCCATAAACAAGAAAAGCGCAGGGTAATATTAGCTACGGTAGTATAACAGTATGTGGCCATAAAACCCAAAAATTTATGTACCATCGGGGAAAGTAGGCACCATTGTTTTCCTTTTCGTGCAAATCCTACACAGGAGCGTGATTCCGTCCTCTCCAGTTGTTATGGAGAAACGTAAACACTTATGGTGTCGTAAGGCAATGCCGTGCAATAATATCATCTTCTAGAATGAACGCGCTTTGCAAGTAATGCACGAGGCAAGAGTGAGCTAGTTCGGTATTAGTCAACATAAAGGTATGTCGGGAGATAAGAGGACGACGTTGCTTGCTAGAGAGTATACTCTCTCCCTCTCTCCCTCTCTCCCTCTCTCCCTCTCTCTGTTTGGTAGGCAAACCGAAACGTACCGACCGACAAATGTATGCAATGCTCTCCACTGTGAATGCCAACTTGGAAGAAACATGCGCTCTGATGGTAGGAGGACTATTTGGGTTGAGCATTTTATGAAACATGAATCACACATACACACACGCTCGCTCGTTTCCTCTCTCTCTCTCTCTGGAAGCAACCACACGCTGTTTGTTTCATCGTAACATTCTTCTTGTGTGAGTGTGCATCCAGCAGACTTACAGTTTTGTTCGTTGGGAAAGGAAAGCTTGCCAGGGAGCGAGGGAAAGCCCGACATGATTTTGGATGGTTTTCAGACCGCGATGCGTTTCCCCCTGAAGGTTTTCAGGAAACTCGCGTTTTGTACGTGGATGTATGTGCAAGGTAGTGCTGAATTCAAAATGGGGAAAGTTTCCTGGCACGGGTAGTATGTATGTATCAGGAGCGAAAATTGGGTGCACGTTTCTCCATAAGCCACCACACCGTCGTTGTAGTGTGGCCTGGCCTGCTGATAGAATATTGCAGGAGGAGAGGGAGACAGGAGGTCGTCGTACGATACCGCACAGTAACAACTTTCGGAAACTTGATTCCGGGAGGGAACTCTCTGAAGAAACGAAGAAGAAAAATATAAGAGGAATGGCGAGGGAAAATACGAGGACTCTCTCGTAGGAACGTTGTTGGTAGCTGTGTGAGAGTGGGAAATGTGGAGGGCAACGATGAAACGATGATGATGCTACTGATGATGATGATGATGATGATGATGGCGTGTTATAGTAACGGCACGGAGGCAGTTGTAAGAGTAGTAGTAAAGCAATAATATAGTAAAGACATTATTCCGTTGGTTTCGCACTCTCGCTCCCCCACTTGTCCATGTACACACGTACCCCCACAAACATATCACGTACAGCAGGGCTAACCAAAAAACGAAGGGAAAATGAGAGACAGTTTTGTTGTAGAATCGAAACAGCTTTATATCCCTGTCTACTTTCCAGTCAGTCCAACACATATTTATAAACTGCCGCGCGCTCTCAGCCGACAGCCGAATATTAGTGTAGAGGAGGATACACAGTCCCTGTTTTGAGGGTTTGCAAGCAGCACGGACACGAAAACAAGCGACGACTGCTACTTTTTTTTGGCAAGGAGGAAAAAGTTTTGCATGGGATATTATTGAGTTCTTCGGGAGAGAAACATTTTCATGGTTGGGGAAGCACCGTTAAAAGAGTAAAATAAAATTACAGCTCTCGTATGTGTTTGTGTTCCAGTCATTTCCCTGCAGTTTCACGAGTAATTTCGCTCTTAATTTTTTTGTTGTGTTTGTGGGGACCTCTCTCCGTTTTACTCACGTGTGATTTGGGAACGCGGAGAGATAAGCAGTAGAAAGAAAGGTGCAGGGGAAATCGGTAGCCTTTTTTGGACAACGTCCGTCCTGTCCTTTCTGGT
>JAHZNE010001189.1:0-23742 GCA_027744055.1 Callyntrura sp. NNG-2020 | reverse complement strand
TAAAAATGCACCAAATATGTATTCTGGGGTAACTAATGATGCAGAATCCGATTTTCATATTTATTTTTATCGAAAAAAATGGTCACGATTGCTGTATCGATTTAGTATAGGGCTCCTCTATTATTTATTTCCAATCCATCTCCTCGACGACAGAAAGACCCGACCAGACGGCTGCAAACAAAAATTACATATACCAGACTAGCCGGTCCTAAACAAACGGTTGGAAGATTTTTGTCATTAATCCATGCCAGTAAGTTGACGGAAAACTACATAGAACTTAGGCTGAAACAAAGGGGGCTCCGCGATCGTGGCTCTTGTATATTGTTTATATTAATAAACGAATGGAATTTAACCAATGGCTAGGGTATCTACAGCAAATATTACATTACAGCTTAAATACAGCTTTTATGATATCACTATTACTCATAAACCATTACAATAAGTATTTACACTACATATCGATATATATATTGTACAGCAAACCACAGCATATTACCGCTACCGCACTTACTGGCCACAAATGTACGTCATTTTCTGCCTAATCGTTTGCAAGTATTTAAAAAATTCTACTTGATCCCTCGTTTCGTAGCATCAACAGCATAATTATTTGTACGTACGTACATACGATGCTGTTATGGAAACGGCGTAATACAATTTGGTAAAGCTTTCTTTCATTTTACACAACAATAAGAGGCACTGTCTTTATTTTTTATTTCTAAATTTTTGATGGAAATAAACGATTCCAAGCATCAAAGTGTGGCTGAATAATAAACATCTTAAGTTGACAGTTGTGTCAATGTCAAATACAGACATGACAATTGCAGACTATAGTTGTAGTATGCATTTAAAAGGTGGTTTGTTTATATCTGTACATCACACATAATGTTTTTATTTAGCTGTGTTTTTCGATGCGTGTAATCGCTTAATTCCACCAGAAATTTGGAAATAAAATTAAAAACCGAAGACTGCGTCCATTGTTATGTAAATTAAAAGAATGTCCACGAAACCACACAAATATTGCCGTAGCCGCAGTAAATAAAGGACTTGTCCGCCTCAGTCTCACTGGTCTCTTTCGATTAAAGTCAGTTATATGTCGTTTTGTTGAGCGTGTCCGATACAATACAATATATGAACAATTTGCTGGTGAGCCTAAATGAATGAAAGGTAAAGAATCACGTTGTGTGACTGACACATTTTAAGAGCGAGCGGAAAATTTCCAGAAAAAGTTTATGGTAGTACTCATTCATCGCTATCACCTTTTACTACTGCTAAGCCTGACGTTCACGTAGTGTAAGAAGTAATTCTGAATGATCATTTCATGCATAGAAGAATAGAAATGTAGTTAACTGGTGCCAGCCAATAAGTATTAATCTAACGTTCTTGTACGGCTGGCTATATACAAAAAGGGTAGCACTTATATGATTACGTAAGTAGGAACGTTAGCAATCCCTAATGTCTCGACAAGAGGTCAACCAAAATTTTAGACAAATTGTAACACATCTGCCTACATACAACATATGCCTTATTAAACGTCGTCAGATCCCTTAGCCTTTCTCAATTCCTAGGAATAGAATTTCAAATTTCTCTACCTGCATCTAATATTGCTAGAACGGACGGCCGGACCCATGGACTGAAGGGCGGAATAATACAATAGGACATGTAACTGATATTAAAGGTGTTACCTAATAAACGTGCTTTAACTATGAATTGAAGTTCTTATCAGCAATCGGTAGGAATAAACATTCCCGTTGGTGGTCAGAGTTCATAACATAGTGGTCATAAAAACAACTTGCACATAAATACGATACGAGATAAATTTTCATAGAATATATATATTAAATTTGGCATTATACCCACATGATTCCATGCGGCAAATAGAATGTCATTATACAGCGAAATGGATAAACCTACTGTGAAAACCAACGTTGAATGTAATTTAAAAATCTGACTCATAGGTGGTTAATGTGGTTTGTAAAAAATTGTGGTGACGTGCTTGGTAATATTAAGAAATATTGGCGGACCAGGACTCAATCTCAGACCAAGCGCCAACGACAAATGATTGAAATTATGACAGTGTTATGCTACGAGTCTCGCTGATTTTGTAGGTTGCATATCATATTATTAAGGATTATCCAGTTTGGTAATATCCAAGTTAATCTTGTTCAACGTATACCTATATCATTTAACCTGCTCACAGTGCGTGAAAGAATAAAGATGATTGCTGACAGTATATTATAGGTTGTGAACATAATTTTCAATTTGCTCTATCAACTATAAGCAAAGGCAGCCAAGAAGGAAATGCTCTCATCATTTAAACTATTTTATGAGGACCAAATCGAACGTTTTAACACCTAGCGTTCAGAATTCATTATGTAACAATATGAACGAGCAATGCGGAACACAGTGACAGTCTAAATGGCCAGCTATTTATTATTTGCTGATTACTGAATCAATTGATATTCCGCCCTAGACGGTGGTATTGCTACAAACCATAAATTGGAGTATGTGGTCTGTCTGTGGCTTCTGTATAGTCCAAGATTTCTGGCGTGACAATGGTAATATATAGGGAAATTTTCAATCTCAATCACTACTATAACAGAACCATGATCTCAATTTCCCCCATGCTGATCCGATAATATTGCGTATCACAAATATATTATATGTCTATTTGAAGCGACAGTAATCCGAATACTTGGTCGATAATCAGGTGCAATTTGACGGTGGAACTACGTCATTAAGGTGACTCGTGTTTATGGCGGTCATACTGGATCTGTATGGAATGACAGCTAAGCGTATTACAAGTACTCCGTATAGAACATTTTTACGACCATTACTAGTAGCATGGGTCCACATATATATTCTATCTACCTTGGCATGTGTCGTTCATTCCCCTTTCAATTGGGCAAATGAAAACACTTTAAATTAAAATATTTAGTTGCCTAGAACTAATGGTAAGTATTGGATATGGATGATACCTAATGAAACATAACGAGACAAATGCTTTCCCCGGGGAGAATGATGAGGATAAGTATTAAAACTTCACTGCAACATTTACGGCATATGCTGTACTAAACTTGTCTCATGCTGAAAGAGATTATTCCATTAAAAATAATTAATTAGTTCGTTTAAAACTGGTAAAATTAAAATTTGATTGGTTCATGCATATATAATATATAATATATATATAAAGCTTATTATCTATTTATAAGTTAATTATTTCTTATTTCTTGTGAATATTAGTTTAATTTTCCTGTTAGCAATACCAATCGGCTTTATTTGTACAGTACACCTGTTTAATGCATGCATCATGTACAGGGTTTGTAGCCATGTACATGATCGCATGAATGGTAAATGATGCCATTTAATAACTACAAAAATGAAACTTTTTGTGAAAGTTGTGGAAGAGGCATTGGCAATACTTTTTAATACAAAATCGTATATGATACACTTGTTTAAAAATCGTTAACGGGACTAGCTATTATCTGTTCTTGTAATAAATGAGAATTAGAAGAAAATAAACATTTTAAATCTATTTATAAATCTTTATAGTACATATTATGAATATATGGTGAATGCCGGCCGACCAGGTTTGTCACACATGTACATTGAAACCGTTATATTACATTAGCAAAGATTCAATGCTTGTTTAGTATATCTGTTTGCCTTCATACAGTCTCGCTTAAATGGAAATACAGCGACCATTGAGTGGTACCTATTTTACAAGCTTGCAGTCCTTATTCAGTGCAATCTCTGCATTTATTATCCCACTGAAGACCGCCTGCCTGGAAGGACAGCGTACGTCGAAAACATATATTTAAAATGTAAGAGGTAGGTAACCTAATAAGGGAGGAATGATGTTTCCATAAATGTACCTTCGCCATGGTAAAAAAAAATGCCAGGCACAAAAGTCCATAATTTCTCACTTTATCCCGAACCCAAGAATATGCCCTACTTGAAATTTCGAAATATGTTGTTGTTTATTATCTTCTCCGCACTACCTAAACACGGGAAGACACGTGTTAAAAGGAAACAAAACTTGACAATTCAATCAATCTCTGTAGTACACAGTGATCCTGCGATTTGCTTTGCAGTCTTCAAAATTGCATATCCACTATCCATCATACATTATCTTTGGTACTTGTGAAACTTCCGATCGTGATAGAGACACCACGACAAAAGTTTTACCGAAATCAATTTCAAAATTAATTTTCCTAGATACCATAAAACACGGCGCGGCCGTGAGCACAGACTAAAATATCGATCTAAAATGCACATCCAGAACAAGTACTACTAGTACAAAAACTTGGTTTGGTAAACCAATTACATAAACATAAAATTAGATGAGGTAGTTTGAACTAAGGGGAAAAGATGAATATTATAATAATAATCAGTAATCGTTTAATAAGGAAGGGAAGGTTTTTTCCGGGAGTTATGTTAAATCAATGTTTTCTTTCAAGCATCATCATTCGTATTTTGTTTGATCTACCGCTGCACCATATACTGTAGCTACTGTATTTCATAATCAAATATAATAACAAAAAAACCAACGTAACTATGTAAGCATAACTCTCATATAATGTTGGTTAAATATATATATGACAGTTTGCTATACCTGCCATTATGTTACGAGTACGAAGCAAAAGGAAACTTATGGAATGAATTTAATGAAAGCTTTACAACGAAATAACCACTGTTTGCCAGGATAATACAAACGGTCCCTCATGCGTTCCATAATTTGTACATAATAGGTACTTGTTTCACAAATATTTATATATATGTGTAATATTGAATATGGTTTTCCTGATTTTCGAGATGGAAGATGGGTTAGAAATATCAGATTGTTCTTAGCCTAAAACAGTAGAAGCGGACCTGACTAACTGCTTCATCACTGATAAAACTGATTAGCAACGACAGGTACATATCAATAATCAATTGACTGTTTTTGATGGGTTATTTATGCTGCATTCGAATTGAAAATTAGTTTTTACATTAAAGAGGACATGAAGTACATAAATGCATGAAATGCAACTACATGCAATGGAAGAGCTAGAGCAGCAAGCAGTAGACCTGCTTTTTGTGTTCCATGGATCCACCAGTCACCAGACCATGTATATTGTGGTAAGCGGATAAAGTACCGTTCCATATTTTACCAAACTTGAGTAGGAAATACACACGAGCACAATGCCATCACCATCATCCAAAGGTGTAAAGTCAAACATTGCATGTCTTTTCCAGATAGTAAACGAGCTCCCTCGCTTTTAGAGTCCTGTGACATTATATAGATATCCCTGTTTTATATGAAATCTACTTTTCTCTAACTATCAACTATATACCTCTGAAATATGCAGGCATTGATTTATTCACGACCAGCTAATAGAGTTATTTTTAATTTGTTTAGAAATGCCCGGCCCTTCAGAAGTATTCATGATAACTTGATAACTCTACTAACTCAACTAACAGAAGCATCAAAGTGCTTACAAACAATCAAAATGACTCAATTTGTAAGTATAGGTGTGGTGAGATTCTTAGGATTGCTGGTTGGTTTTGACTTTCGTCTCGTCTCTCGGTATTGCCGAGGTACTTACATAAATGTGAATGAGAACATGACATGGCTGTAACATTTATAAATATTAAAAAATGTTCCTTTTCCATAACACAACTAATGAAGATACTATATTAAGGTCTACATATATCATTCATCAGCCAAATTAGATTACTGGTCGTGCTCTGTAAGGTTTTCTAAACCCTTAGCATAATAATGTGTTGGATAGAACGCTGTGAGTAATAGTAATAATGACTAATGACGCAGAAGTGGTCCATATATATACGTATATGATTATGTATGTCTTTTTGCATCCAGAGAATAGATAGTGTAAAAGACAACATAGAACGGGAATTTTTCTCCATATGGCACAATGAACTTTTCGATATTGGCTGCAGCTGGTTGGTTCGCCTGCTCTGGTCTGTGTGTCTTCATACAGGAGATTTCTGCTGCTGGAGAAAGACAAGACATGGGTCGATCTCTCCATTTCATCATTCGCGTGGGCATGTAATCATTTTATTGCAGCAAGTCTCATATTAGTAGAAAACCTTGATAGTTAGCTGTTCTATTCTGTTTTAAAATAATTTACTTTGTTCATTTTATCCACAAAGTTGATTGATTTTCCTTAATGGTTAGCTGTGATAGCGCTGCCTACAAACAAAGAGAAAAACTTTGTTGGGAGAGTTGACGAAGTGAAAAGTGTAATTTTATATTAATTTTTGCGGAGCAATTGTGATGTTAATTATATGTAATATGCTCTACACGGCGATTCAAAAGTGTTGACCTCTGACTTTTAAATAAGTGGATCATCATCATCACTATTGGGAATGGATTGTACAGGTACGTATTTTTTATTTTCCCTAGATCATAGAGATTATACATACATATATGCTAACAACTGTTGACTCTAGTTGCTGAACATACGTTACATAAGTTGGGTGGATGCAAATAGAGAGAATTATTTCACTTTAGATTAATTGGGTAAATTGAGAAAAGCATAAGAAATTACATTAAATTTAATTGCAATTAAGTATTTATAAGGACTTCAATCTTTATAGTCTGCGTTCTTAATTTCATTAATGGTAATGGTGCAAGGTTTTTTCAGTCAAGGCTTTCTGATTTACGTAGTAGGTAGGTAGATGTTTAATGTACGAATTTCCCTGTGGTGCTCATTGCTCATGTATTGCTATTTTCTTTTTCTCTCTCAAATGATCTGCTATATTGCACAATAGATAGATAGTGCAGAAATGTGAATCATTTTGTAGTGAACGTGATTTTAATATTTTCATAACGATAACTATTTTACTGGGGATACGTGATACGTGTGACAAATCCAGAAAAATGTAAGTGGCTTTGAAAAACAATTTAACTGGCTCAACTCGGAGCATTCTTGTCCATCTGTTTAACATTTAAAAACTTTTACCAACATACACCTGTTGAAAAGCATTGCAAAACTTGGTAAATGCATTAACTGACCAAAATATCACAATCTTTGTAGTAAATTTCCTTTAAAAGTATATATTGTGACATTGTGAGATTTAAGAAGAAAGAAATGTAACGTTTCAAGGTGGAACTTGCGTAAGCAATTCACAAATCGATCTTGTGAAAAGTAAATCGATATACATTCATTTATTCCTGTTTCTATGTAAAGTTGAAAGCATGACTGGTCAATGGGGAATTTGAAAACGATACGAAGTAATAGTATATGAAATAGAAATTTTGATATATTTTTTATTACGATTGTGATTTCTAAATCCATTGTAATTTATTACAAAAATCACACGATATTCTCATAATCACAATACAGCATGGGATGTAACATCAAACTTTTAATAATATTATTAATGATGATACATCAATTTTATATGTCATTATACTTATTATCTACCTATATCTATAACCATGCATTGTATTGTAAGGTTATTAAAAAGGTGTAATGTATGTTGAATAGGCGGGATAAGCTTTACAGAAGTCTACTGATTTGTATGCCTTTTAAGGGATTTGGTTGTGAAAATTTACAAGTGCTATACAGCAGGTATGTCGGAACAGGGGAAGATGGGGGCTACGCCTGTCCTGTAATGCATTGATGTCCAACTCCCTCCATATTTTGCTAATGTAAAATGGCCCAAACGTGGGGGGATTTTTCCCCCTCATTCACTATGGCATAAACCATTCATGATTTTGAAAATAATCTGACGATAGCCGAATTTTGGCTCTCCGTGTTCAGAAATAGTTACTGTTTGATGCAGAATTAAGCAGGAACCAAGAAAAGATGTTAATATCGAAAAGTCTGCTTCAGGTGTAAGTGAAGTCAACATTATTTTTATCGAATCCCTGAAAAATCTCGAACGCAACAGCGTTTAATAAAATAGAAAGAATGACTGTTAATGTTTCCACAGTCAAAATTTAAATAACCATTTAAAAAATGTAACTTATGGCTTTTACTTTTAATGCTACAAGGAAAGATCAAATAGAATAATAATTATGCACAATCCCTTCATCATTGGTTCAGAACACGGTTTTTTTTCTTTTAGATACAATTACTGTTCAAATCGTTTTACCAACATTTATAGTTTTTACATTAAATTTTAAGCTGAATTATGTTGCTGTACCATGTACAATTTTGATATATTTCTAAGCTTATAAAATGTTTTAACACGTGCACATTTAGCTGAGAAGCTGCTTGAAAATGTGTTGTCCAAACCACAAATAGAAATACAGCCAGCATGATTACTCCATAATATTACTCGTTCAATTTAATTGACATTGAACTAACAAATCTATCATATTGCGGATTTTGTGTGGTATGTAAAACATGTGTTTTCATCAGCTTTACTTACTGTTAGAAAATACAAATTCCGAATCGCTTTACTTGAAACTGATGACACCACTCGCATTACATCCAAGTTATAAGGTATTAACAATTGGAGCGTGATGCGATTACGATATACGGTTGACTGTTTTGTTGACACAACTGAAAATTGTGTTTGCGCTTCTACACAAGCAGCAACAAGAAGTTGACATATCAATCAACAATATGTCATTATGTATATTTACTTACACTCGTCGTCATTACACAAATGCCGTCGAATACATACAACCAATATTAAACTCTCTACCAATTAATAAGTCAATTAAGTTTAATGTATACCTGCTGCAAATCATGTAACATAAAATTGTTGAAACGTCAGTAATACACGCATACAACGTATGCAGTAATTCCAGAATCACACTAGTATTATTTGACTCATTTGCAAACGGTACCGTGTTGCCAGCTTGCATTATTTAATGGCATGCTGACGCGATTTGAATTAGTTCGTTGCATAACTATTGTACGAATTACACGAGCGCACATAGCCAAATAATCAGACGTAGTTACGTGCTTCATTCCTATCCAATACTGTTTTGCTGCCTGTTTCCGTCGGGTGAAGCGTGTTTCCGCGTGATGAAATTTCCTTTATCTAATCTATCGGTCTCGGTTCTGATACTCGGTGCAACGACAGTGCGAAATTTATATGCACCTGGCTATATTTCCGTTCTGTAGTATTTTATTAGTAATTTAGTTAGTACCATCCTATCGTATGCGTATGTAGTAATATAAAGATACTTATGCTTTGATTTCGACCAAAGCCCTGACACATTTGACATTTGCTTGGCATAATCACTAATCACTATCAACTTTATAGCCCTCTCGCTCTCGCTAAATATATCCACAAAATAATATACCCCTATTGTAAGTTTTTTCAGAAGTACATAGACACGGCAACACTATATCAATATTAAAGTGTCCCTAAAGGTACATTTAGTAATACTCTTGTCCGCTTCGTCCATTTGGACAATAAAAATGCGTGGAAATTTCCACATTCAATATTAAATAAAAGTGGATAGTACAGTTTATAATTCGGAAGGATTCAAGCTAAAAGTTAGGAGTTCCAATCACTAATTTGCCAGTGACGACTGACGAGGCGTGTGGAAGGTCATGGAGCTTCATTTGTTTATTTACCGATGTTGTTTTCTTTCCGAGTTTACTAGAAATTAAACCTTCAGGGGGCTTCCATAAAGAACGTTAACAAAGCTGGGAAGGGAATGGGGTCATTATATATCCGTAGCATCAACATTAACATCTTCATTTATCCTATGTTAAAAAAGGAATGGAGGAGGAAAGGGAGGCCTCGAAAGTTGATATTTTTGTGTTACCATCTTTATGGAAGCCCCTTTACGAAATGCAGGTAAATAATAATAACCAAGGCAAGGGGACATTTAACAAACAATGATTGTCAAACATGAATAAAGACGTTACAGGATATGCTACTCATATTCAGTACTAGATGCATTTCGGTGAAATAGGCCGTTTAATTCCAACAAATATTCGGAAAGGAAAAAACGTGAAACCAAAGAGTTGCGAATCATCGCCATGACCTTCTACCCACTCCGTTACAAACAACTTTACTTAGGGGTAAGAAATATATGACACACAATTGCATTACAGTATAAAAGTCATACGTGTGACTGCATATTTTTCGTTTTCATGGGCAAAAATCCAAACTATAAAAAGAAAAGGCATTAATAGCACAGCAACAATCACTTTTTCGTTGTTGAAAGTCAGGATCATACAAAAATGCTACTAGTCGTTGTTTGCAGTTTACACACCCCTGCTTACTTCTCGTTTCTCCATCTAGTCTTAGGCGCTTGTTTATTACCCCAAAAATACAATGGACAAAAAGTGTCCCAACATGCCTTATTGTAATGGAAATGAAGCTGAGGTTCTTAACTAATTACAATGACAGATGGACGGCCGCACACGACTAACAGTAATTTTTACATATATTTAGTACCAAACTGGTCCTACCCTACCTAAAAGAGTTAGTACGTTAGGCCCGATATGAGACTTCTATTATGGAAGTTCCATATACTAAAAACTTTACTAAAATTCATTTATAAGTCGTACTCTGCAGATTTTTGTCCATTTTTATGATAATTCAAACTCATACACAAGTTCAAGTTACAAGGAAATATGATGTACTGACTGATAGGAGGGTACGTGACGTGATATACCGTATAAATAGTATTACGCCGTTGTTGGTCCTATTTACATAGCAAACATGTTATAATAGAGCTCTATTTAGGTAACTTGACCTGAGTTTATAGTCAAACACATTGTGTAGTTTTATAAACCACCCTTGTGTATTGCAACTCATCATCATCGCATCGCAGCATCTTACTACTACACTGATGGCAACGTTAACATAGTATTGTTATTATAAGAGTTGACAGTAGCAGTTAGTTGTTGCCAGTTTTGTATTTCTACGCCTGAGGTAGATAGATACAAGCAAATAATAAATGATGAATTGGATAAATAATCTCGTTGCTGGATTTGTTCTCTCTACGTTCTTCCTAGTTTTGAGATTGCCTTGTTTGATGCAGCGGCAAAGATATACTTTGGCTGTAGGTACGCCAATAAAGTTGGTGCAAGTTCAAGTAATAATGGTAACGCTTTTAGGATCGATAAGACGAACATGATGGATATGATCGTAAAAAAATTTGGTAGAATTATGCACGTACAATTGTAATAAAAGGTACACAAATTGTGCACATGTATATTTTTTATGTGGATTGTTGAGTATACCTAAATAATATGCTATCTTATATATTATACATATATCCTTACGCCGTAAGACATCTATTAATTATGATCATGCATAGAAGGACATGTCGCACATATGCTGAGCTGCTGGCTGCTGGCTGACTAACTTGTTGTTCCAAAGCGTAAAAAGAATAGCTCATATACTCATGCACATATACATACTTTCCTCGCAGAACAACACAAGTTCTTTGCTAAATGCCAAATCTTCACACTCTTCAAACTTACTACTTACTTACTTCAATGAGATTAGATTATAAATAAGGTTTAACACTTTCAGAGAGATTCCATAGACCAAGTGAGCTAATCGTTGGTCGGCCTTCAGTTTTATTAGGTCTATACACAATATTATTGGCTGTTAAATTAATTATTTGTAATCTAATTATCTATCGAATTGGGGCTACATGTAACTAGTATCCGCTGCTCGAGATTATTTGTAATCTGTTGCTTTGATTTTAAAAAAATATTTCGCATTTGTCGTTGCTATTCAACTGTGGCAACAGGTTGAAGAAGAGTGCAAAATGGTCATCAAATTGTCAATGGACAGTTAAATTCTTTCGAGAGCATTCCTTCCCCGAGGCTTGATTAAGTTTCTAGAGAGGTTAGCAGCTGCACATTTCAAAAATACTGCTACGTACAAAGGTGAATTAGTGAATTATTTTGGGATTGGCAAATGCAATACCTGCCTCAATGTAAATGGTGTTCTGTGTGCAGTGTAGACACATTCCACAGAGACGCAAGTTAATCACGCCTAGTTTTCGTAAGAAGATGCCTAACAACGCAAGCTTCAAATTAGTTAATGACTAGGAAAGATACAGACGAGCAAAACCGTAGAGGTTCAGGCTGTAATGGGTTTGACTTATTGAACTCATCAAGAATGATCGTGAGATGGACTACTCATCAGAGCATCAGAACTAGACATATATTTGGGGTAGTGCAAATTTTGGAATCGAGGTTAGACTGTGATAGGGTTTCTAACCAAGCTTATTGAGTTCTAGAGAGAGAGAGAATATTGTCACTTAAGTCCAAGGGCCAAGTATACATCTTTTTGGTATTTATGAAGATACGCTTAAGGTTCTATTAAAGTGAATTTACAGTGAGCTGACTAACAATGGTTTTTTTTCTTTCTTACAGATATAGCATAAAAACAGCACTAATTTATTTAACTACTCTACCCTGTTGTACCGTGACTGGCACCAGCGTTTCCAGCGTTAAGAACAGAAAACGGACTGTCGTTTATCAATGACTTTTAGCGTTCTACTTTAAATCAACCCTGGCCTTAAAATCATTTTAAAGTAGACTAAATATCAAAATGAGTAAGGAGGAAGCGGAACCACTTCTTCTTCAGGCCGACAGCTCTGATGGGTATTACTACATATTACTTGTTACTACTGCAATACTAGATATTTTGTGTTTGTTATGTGGTTTTATTACAGTAATATTTAAAATTTTTAGACATGGAGGCCAGGACTCTGATGATCAGGTATACAAAAAAGGACCGAAAACGAAACCTTCTACTATAATATCTTTGCAGAAACCAGTTGCAGAACATGACTATTCAATAACGGGAGAACACTATGATCCGCTTCTGGAGAGAGAAATCGAACACCCAACATCGTATGTTAAACTGTTGTAACTGTATTATTGATATTGAGTTACTAAACCTAAACTTTTCCAGTTGGTCCATTTTATTCAATGTTTTTTCCTGTTGGAAGATATTGATTTTTAGTATATACTCAAATTTCGCACTCTATATATATGTATAGAGAATATAGCAAAAAACCTTGTACACTAGATATATTAGTCCGACGTTTATGACAAGGAAATTTAGACTTGTGTAGACTTTCGTACAGATTTTTAAACAATTCGTATGAAAGTTTCATAACATGGTGTCTTAATTTTTTAGGAACTGTGACACAATGATCCATCTTCTAAAAGGAAATGTTGGGACTGGTATATTGGCAATGCCTGATGCGTTTAAAAATGCTGGCCTGGCTGTAGGAACACTTGGAACAGTGCTGATTGGACTTATATGTGTGCATACTATGCATATACTGGTAAATTTAAATAAAACATTTATAATCAGTTGTTACTGTATGCGGACACTGTATCTTAATACAACCTAAAGATGCTGTAGAATATTCTACTGTAGCAGTTTTAATATGTGCCATTGAAATGGCAGCAGAACGGCAGTTGCTACGCGACAATATTTTTGTTACTTATTGTCACATATGAATGTTGACTCACATTTTAATTATCGTTAGCTGTAATTCAATATAAAATTATGTTTCCTTCAAAGTTTTTCCTTTCTTCAAAACTCTACCATGGGAAATATTTTTTTAACTTTTATGTTGACTATGCTACTTTTTATTTTATTGCAGCCATCATATAATTTTGAAAATGGCACAAATTTTTAAATACTTCCGCCATTTGAATAAGACTTTATGTAGTGATTTGTCACAATAATATGATCTTTAATTTGTTTTCGATTTCGCTAAGCGATCGACTTAGACGTGTCATTATGAATTATTTTATTCCAAAATTTCTTCGTCCCATTTCCTCACGACTACTTCATTGCCAATGAAAGTTTGTTCACTTGGACATACATGGAATTTGTATAAAACGTTGTGTCCGGGCATTAGTTCCAGATTCATTTGAAACTGTGTATTATTAGGGAGCGCAGTACTGCGGTACCCTATTAATAGCTTTTATGTTATACACCGCGCATTATTACATGTGAGCACAATCTACTCGCATAAATGGATTTGAAAATATCTACTAGGTTTGAATCCTTAGATGTATTCAACTATTTTCATATTCCTTCACAATTTGCCCTTGAATTTTTGTATTACACTTTACACTTCGCTGGATATGCAGTATCGGGTGTATCCCCGTCATGCATTGTATAGTTGTAGCCAGCACGTGTTACTATCTTAACTACAGTGGGTGTGTATAAGTATAAAATGTAGTCATTACTTTCCGAGGTTTGCGTACATACACCAGCGTTTCTTTGCAACGTATTTAATGTTAAATTATTAAAATACTGTATCTAATACGGATTGCGGTGACGCGTGAAAGAAAACAGTATGAAGACGACTTTATACTGTACTTAAACTGGTGTGACCTTTTCAACTTTATTTCTAATTATAACTCAACTGTGAATAACTATTTGTGACACAAGTAGACGCAATTCTTCTGAATGTCAGCTGAAATTAGCCATTAACATGCTAACGGGATTCACAACCGTGTCAAACTACTTACTCACTATAATTCTTATTTAGGTCAAATGTGCACATGACTTATGCAGACGTACACAAACACCTACACTGAGCTTTGCAGAAGTTGCTGAGGTTTCTTTTAAAGTGGGCCCACCACCATTACGACGCTTCTCATCCTTTGCAAAGTATGCAGCTATAATTATTAACTATATAATGATTAATAGTGTAACATTTCTGCCTATTACCGCCAGTTCAAACGTCCTCTGTATCCATTTTATCCAATGATGACATAATGGTATTGTTATTTGCAGAATGGTCATCGATGCGTTTCTTTGTGTGACTCAACTGGGATTTTGCTGTGTATACTTCGTTTTCGTGGCACAAAATTTGAAACACGTGATTGATCCATTTGCTGGGATTGACTTGCCATTACAAAGTTACATGGCATTTCTACTTCTGCCAATGATCTTCTTGAATTACGTCCGCAATTTAAAACTCCTAGCACCATTTTCAATGATAGCCAACATATTTATGGCTATAGGGTTGGGAATTATATTTTATTATATATTCCGCGATCCCTTACCATCAATTCATAGACCAGACATTAGGTCCGGGTTTTCATCTTGGGGACAGCTACCCTTATACTTTGGAACTGCCATTTATGCTTTTGAAGGCATTGGAATGGTAAAACATTAAGATGATACATGATTGTTGAATTTGATCGTAAGACTATATAAGGAATTGCAACGTATCTATTGCTTATGATCAGATTATGTAAGCAAATTATTTGTTTTATTTTTCTATCACAAATAAACATTGTAAAGTTTTTACTTCCGATTGGTAAAAAAACGGGGTTTGACTTCTGATATTTTATGGTTACGGATGATTTGATTATGTTTTCAACAGTTTGGCGGAGTCCGTTAGGTTGATGATGGCACTCTCAATATTTTTATCTTATTCGCTTCAATTTTACGTCCCAATGGATATAATGTGGCCAGCAATAAAAACTCGCATACCGACTGAAAAGATGCAGTTGATCTCTGAATATGCATTCCGAACATTGTTGGTTATCTTCACTTGTAAGTTACATGTGCTCTTAACGTTGTCCCTAAATGAGCAAACCACTATGGAAGTAAATATTAATTTGTATGTATTTTTTTACAGTCGCGATGGCTGAATTAATTCCAAATCTTGGATTATTTATATCGTTGGTTGGGGCTGTAAGTAGTTCAACGCTTGCCTTAATCTTCCCACCACTTATTAACATCCTCACATCATATAGTGGTGGATATGGAAAGTATCGATGGGAGCTATGGAAGGACATAGGACTGATGTTGTTTGGTTCAATCGGATTCGTTGCTGGAACGTACGTCAGCATGGAAAGAATATTGAATGGTGGTGGAGATGACAATTAGGTAATAAGCCTACAAAGACTAAACTGACGAGAAGGAGATATTTGAGATTGTTAATTGAAACGTCTTCTAGGAAGTACAACCTTCTCATAACGTTGAGAGATTATGAAGTCTTCATAATTGAATATGCGTTATTCAACTACGACTGCTGTCTCAAAAATTGTTTTTTACTTTTGTTAACTTATTCTAAGGTTGGGAAATTCTCTGCTAATTTAATGGTCTTTGCCTATGTCTACTAATTGGATGTATGGAAATGAACGTATTTAGATCTGTTGCGACCTGTTAAAAATTTCGTATAACTTTTGTTACCAGATCATATCGTGACGGTACTTTATCTGAATTATTTTGAATTTACAGTTATACTAAAAACTAGTTTTTATTTTCTTGTAAACATATGCTTAATCTCTCTGCCCATTTGCATTCCGGCAATCAAAAAGCTTTATGTCAATGTACTTAGCAATAGCAAACAGTATTAATTTACCAGCAAGTACTACCTTCTATACTAGCAGCTAGCTTTCCAACTATAGCTGTGTTTGCACTTACCCTTTCCCTGTTTAAACTGGTACTAACACATATAGGTAGACCTAAATAGCGCATATTAAACTAAGTCTATCATTTTATTCGCTAACACAATAAATAGCCGAATATAAGTGTATTAGTCAAACATATTTTAATTTTACTTTACGTTTGCTTGGTTTAGTATAAATTAACTGATGCGATAGAAGAATATGCGAATGTACTACAAATGCTATACATATGCTAGTCTTGTTATGATCCTTCAGTTGTCAGTAACACTTCATAGCTAAGATAAGGTCAATATGTTTCAAAAGCATGACTTAACTGAAGTATGAGCGAATTTGAATGTATATTTAAGCGTGCAAATTGACAAAATCCATTGTGATATGTAGAAACCTGGAGAAAATATGTCGTTTATAGATTTAGGAGGCATTGTGCTATAATCATGCTATGATTCCATAAACATAAAAACAAAAGCACAATTTAATATTCTGCACAATTTCCGCGTAATAATTAATTGTATACTTATTGGTTTATTTGTGCAACGTCCAAATCACAATGCATAGTAACAAGAACTACGCGACACTTGTTAAGTAAGCGAAATTTATGAACGCATGTCGCAGAGTGCACATTCGTGTTGCTTAACACGTGATTTTATTTTAATAGCGTAACGTCTACTTGTTAAAATCATGTTGTGTACTTAGATGAGTAGTGTGAAATACAGTAACTTGGTGTTTAAAATCGTTTTAGAACCTAAAAGAAGTTCCAACATAAAAATTGTTCTTATATATCTAGTACACTAGTACCTACATACGATAATACAAATACCTCTATATCAGTGTTCTATGGAATCAGTATATTTTAATTTCTCATAAAAACTAGCGTCTTTATCAATTGGCAGTTTATTGAAATTAGGTATAACTATATAGTTAATAATTGTGATGATGCTATATTTAACGAAACTGTGATGACAGAAATATGAAGAAAAAAATTACAGAGCAATGCTAAATCATGCTATTTACCCTTTTTATTCGGAACAGGATAACTATTCAAATTTATTCAATTACTAAAATAAAAACGTGAAATCAAAACAAAATGTTAAGTGTTAAAAACATGTCAAATTGGTGCTTTCTTGTGCATGTTTCTGCTATTAATGGCTAGTGAGAAAATACTATTGTAATGTTAGATTTTTCGTTCATCCTTTGTGCTATTTGTGTAGTGCTCAGGTTTTTTGTATATTAACCCTCATCAGAGAAGGAATGTAGGATGCGGGACAAATGATTTACGTAACATGCGGATGTAAATCCATATTTTATTGTTACTATCAAACAAAACTGCTATTCAGTTGTGGCTAGACAGAGGGTACATCCCAGAGCGTATACCATATACCAACCATTTTTTGAGGTTGTCTTATTTTTCCTACGTTAATATTCGCGACATCGTTGGTGTATAATTAGTGACCTCTTTTCCCTCTCAAAGATATTTCCATCTTGATTATTATTATACGCGTTTATTTGAATATTATCTTTTTACTGTTATACCCAGTAACAAAAGTTGGTAATCCGTGATCATGTTGTTAATATATCCTGTAAATATGAGTATTAAAAATCGTTCGTTGTGTGCTTTTGATTGATCATTCGTGTATCACAATGTTATTCAAATAAATAAGCATTTAAAATCCATCTTAATCTTAATTTATTCGCATGTGATACATATACGCACTTGCATACGTTCATACCTAATACCTACGCATCGTATTTGCATCATTACTTAGATTTCGTCCATTACATAAAAGTGTATCAAACTCTGTTATATAAACGAATTTTTGTTACCGAATCAACAGACCCTCATCTTTAAGGAGAGCATGTATGTCGAGATGAAGGGGAGAATGAAATGTGTAGTATTTGCTCTTTTTGTCTTCTGTCAGTAAAAACAAAATGTGCTGACTAAACAACTTTTAAAACGTCGTAGGCGACAGATTGTCGCGTCGCGAGTATCTTTGTTAGTCCCTGTATCCCACTACTTCCAGGACATTTGAAATGTACGATACAATGACGCAGGCGGATGTACAAGTTTGCTAGGGACGTGTTTCACTCATACATGGTATAATCATATATACTTAAATTCCACTACGTTACGTTGTTGATCAAGCATTCATTTCTCAACTTTATTGTAGTTTTTCTTGAAGCTGAGAGCATATCGTTCAGTCTATCATCCTACTTTAAAAAAATTACAACAAACAAATAATAGCCATTTCATGTATCGATATTCAATTTCTGCCAGAATTTCCCTTGCCTGATTTGTCATGTACAGAAATCGGAGACGTCTTCGCCCTCGTTCTGCATTGCAAGGGTAAGCTTAGTTTTAAAAAATATAGGTTTTGATATGAATGGATATTACTGTCCGCTCCACACCTCGACCTATTTTAATGAAGCCAATTTAATTTAAATCGTCTTCACTCCTCAATATATTTTTTTGTATTTTAAATTTCAACAATAACTCTTTGTATACCATAACCATTTATACCATGCGATGCTCATAAATCACATGTAAGTAACCAAAATAATGACATAAATGTAACAAAATTTTGAAATTGTGTAAGCAGAAAAAGTTTTAAAGTTGTAAACTATTAAAAGCTAACTTATTGCTTCTTTTCAGACAGGTTGGTAAATGCGTACAGTACAGAAAGTTGATGAATTTACATTATACTGCAAAAAGGACATGCAGTAATTGGCCATAATGTAGGAATAAGTATGTATTGTAAGCAAAGGTATCTTACTTCATTTGTATAAATCATATTCCCATCCTCCATCCGACTCCAACCACCTTTTGTTCCTTGTCTGTAATATCTCCTATCTTAATTTTTGTAACAGGTCGGCAGATGCAACCATGCCTTTGATAATTGTCGATTTTCAGCAGAGACCGACTGTATAAATGAAATATCCTTGAACTACGGAGGAAGACAAAATGGTGATTCAAGAGAGCAGTCTAATAGCTCAGCGTCAAACAGGAATATGTTAATAAAATGTGTACATGCCATAGCATACTAACTACCATAATGAAGTAGCTAAAGCTTTGCAATATTTAAAATTTAAAAAATGTTTTATTTGAATCAATGGTATGATTAAATATATTTATCTATGCTACATATTTTACAAAATATTTAATACTGTTGAATTGTATTACGACCAATATATCGATTTTTTCAATAACGTCAGTCATGATGACTGGTAAACTCGCTCATTCATGAATACAAAAAAACAGGAATGGCATTCAAAACGCACAACTAACGAAAAGATGAAACACGAAAAATTGTATTTGCAATAGTAATGATCTCACGAGATCGATGTTCTTTCTGTGCAGCTTGCCACTCGGCACCATGGCGCCCTCACTCTATATTTAGCTACTCGGGGTTTGGGGTTGAAGTTATTTTTTCGTTAGCTTTTATGTGTTTTATATGGGTAGGATAGTAATAGACATAACTACTTACTACTTACTTGGTAGATATTAATTTCAGTAACTCCAGTCACCAGTGGACTACATGATACATAGTGATAGCACGTGTTATTTAATTTTCTTTAAATGAACTTTTATTTTCAGAAAGCAACTTTTGCAATTAACATGCACTGTATGAAAATCTATTCTCTACTACGCTATCACGCCAGGCAGAAGGTGACAAAACGAAGGCAGACGTAAAATTAAATATGCTGTCGCATGTTGTCGTAGATGTAAAACGATTTTTCTCCCGGTGAAAACGTTTTTCAGCTTTTCTGTAAGAGTATTCCCATTCCCTACATGGATTGGAAATTGGAATTTGTAACTTGGAACTAGTATCCATATATTACATGTGTTTTATAACAACCAATAGTAGAAGAAAGGAAAGAAAGAAACACTTCAATGCATAATATTGACACGTACTAAAAACCAAGCTTACTTACACTCCAAAATTGCAAACAATACTCAAGATATCTCTCTCTTGAACCCAACCAACCCATTTAACCATTTTCGAGATAATATTTGTTTCGAATCTAATGAGCTGCAAAGTGCCAACCTTTAGTGTTTATTCAACTATCCCTTCTACGTAGACTTGGTATTATAATAATATATATTACATTTGCATTTACACTATATGAAAGTTAGTCGCTGCAGAACAGGAGTATTTCAAGACGTAGTGTTCTATGCAAGCTTAAATTTCTGTTATTTTTTGACATGTTGCAACTAATACAAATATATTTGGGTTTTATCTACCCGTAATGTTGGAAATTTGTCCATTGTTTTGGGATAAGCCGAACGAACAGAGCTCTCGAGTTGATAAATGATGGGCATATCGTTACCTAATATAAAGAGTTCAGTAGCTTGCCTAATCTTTCAATCGATTTTCACATTTATTTCTCCGAGTAAGTAGACATGACAGTCCTCCCGAGGAAACATTTTGCGTGAACTGAATTCAATAAAGGCGAATTCGACCTAATTACAGTATAGTTAACACTGGAATTTAAGTTACATGCTATAACTGATAATAACCAGTGCAGTAATAGACCGACCCCAGTTACAGCAGAAAAGGTGAGTACTTATTCTTTCTGTAAGCATCCTACCTAACGAGTAGTAACTGTTATACGTAACAGCCTATACTGAATACTATACATCTACATTATATACCTTTACCTACCATTATACCAGCATTATAATAAATAATCAGTAGTTAAGTTTATAATGCCAGGGCAATTTAAAATTGAGGTAGTGTTCACATCATCATAATATTATATTACAATGCTAAAATATATATATCAATGAAATAGGATTTTTTAAAGTCGTCATATTTCCGAGTTGACTTCCTTATTTAATGAGATTCATGTAATTTTTAATTGAATTGTTCATTCACTAATAATACTTCACACAACTTGTATTTTACATAGGTACATAGAAGCCAGAAGCCAGATTATATTGAGCAGCAGCGTTCTCGTACTTGTCTGTGCGTTTGGTCTTACACTCACGTTTTAAGCTACATTAATAGCACGTACGATGACGAGTAGCAAGGACGAGATAAGCACAGAGATAATGGAATCCCCATTTCCCATTGAAGGTCATTGCCAACATGAAGTGGAAGATGTGCATGTTGAAGATCGTCAGTATGGAGAATTTCCAGCTGTACTCAAGTTGGAATTGGATGGTATTGTTAAAGATGCAGCAAAGGATGCAGCTATGGCACAACAATGCCCGCCTCTTTCTGAGTCATCCCCGTTGAACCCTCTAACGGTTTCGAACAACCGTTGTTGCAAACTTGGAACAGTGTTTTTTCGTTTGACAAAATGGCTTATTACACTGTTTTTCCCATCGTTCACATTCTCAAAATTTTTAGCCCATGCCATCATACCGGCATTGGCAAACAACCTGATACCTCTCTTCTTCATTGGAAACATCCCAAATGAATCAGCACTCGCACTAGCAGGACAGTTTACTTTCATCAGCGTTATTATTGAAGTTATTCAAGAAGGAATTGTCAACAGCTTGTTTCACTATGTCGGAAGGAACTACACAACAAATCGTGAAAGGGCTCTACAGGGACTAAAGTTGTGTATTGCGATTCTTATAGCATTGGGCAGCGTCCTTACAATACTCATGGTTTTTCTGAATGAACAGTTTGTTAATTTGATTGACACTCCGGGCAGCCTCGTTGAAGCCACCAGACGTTTCCTGTTGACGAGCTCCTTCAGTTATCCTGTTTTCTTGGTGGACGCTGCATTGAGTAGCTATTTGTTGATTACAGCAAGCTCTTACCTTGTAACTGCCCAGGTCTCCAGCGTTGTGCTTTCGTTTTTGTGCAATTTTTTCTTATTTGGTGGCCAAGCATTCTCTTTACACTGGAATGTGGAGCAATTGGGATTTTATAAAATCATTCAAACAAGCCTTAGTTGCGCGAATAATTTTGTTTTTTGTTTGATTATTGAAAAACGTGGACCCCTGGAATTCATTTTTAAAATTCCATTGACGCATGACCTGAGGGCCAGCTTTACCGAATTGTTTCACATTAGTTGGGGAAACTTTGGCGATTCTGCAGTTAGAAATTTCTTTTATTTCGTCGTTACATTAAAATTCATCAACAATTTGGGGGAAACTGAGGTCGTTGCGTGGAACCTGCTGAATTCCATTGTGTGGGGATTGCTGTTAATACCTAGCTTCGCTGTTGCAAATTACGCCAAGGTTAAAATTGGACACCGTGGATACAAGACTGTTATACGGAGACTTGCAATGAAATCTTTGAAATGTTTAACGGCTTGGCTCATTTTAATATCACTTATTTCCTATTTCTTCTGGCCAAATCTTGCACAGTTTTTTGGAAAGTCGAATGAAGAAGCACAGAGACTGTCTACAAAAATGATATCCGAAATGGGGTGGATTTTCATAATATTTTCTTTTAATAACGCAATGGACTCCCTTTTTATTGGAATCGGGAAAACGCAATATGTATTTTACCAAAGTTTACTTACAAACTTGATTGTATATTTTGTTCCGTGGTTACTGTACCTATTTCATGTAATTCAGCCATCTTACTGGCTAGTCATTGGTTTGTACATTGGCGGAATGCTGGTGGACTTTATATTCACTGCATTTTTTTCTTTTCAAGTTTGGGCTACGATCCCGGAATGATAAGATAATTTTTACATGGGATATAATTTAGTTGGCGTATACGTATTCACTTTCCTGTTAAACAACATCGGTAATTCATTCTAAGTCTACAAAAGCCAAAAATAGGTCTGCCAATGAAAAAGTGGAACAAAATATTCCACACGAACCCCTAAAGTATTATAATTGTCTCGAAATCTAAGTAGTTATTTTTATTTTTGAAATATATGATTAATGTGCTGCTTCTGTGTAATTGTAACGGATATTTTATTTGAAACACGTGTATATATTATAGAATGGCTACAACTACCACTATTATTTTAATTGTATCCATTTAAAGTGTTCTTATGCATTTACGTCACCCGAAAACCTACGGCACATTAATTTAAGTTCTAACATCAATGTAGTTTTCTGCAGAAAAAATTAGTAAATAAGCAAATATGAGACACAACTTAAGAAACTATTTTGTGCTGTTTTTTTACAATTAGTTAATAAGTGACTTTACTATTTTACCGACTCAAGTAATTTGTTGATATTAAGCGTTGTATCGTTAAGTTTATAGTTTTTATACTTTGTTTACTACATAGTATTATACTATGTTCACATTTATAAATGTTAAAACAGTCCCCATTAATTTTCATTGTTTGTTTTTTGCATATTTTACGGAGTAATTAAATATGGTTCCCATTTATTGGCGCACTATAAATAATTAATTATGCAGAGACACAAATTATTTATGCAGAAACCGGTAAAATCTTCTGCATAAGTTAGGCACCAAACTTATGCAGA